>CM042405.1:36651649-36955104 GCA_023634145.1 Thymallus thymallus
ATTGTTTGCACCTACATTGGCCATTTTAAATTATGGGAGTCATATAATATTCAATAAATATGGTACCTAACTTCCGATTTGGACCCATAACAATTCTAACAATGAGTAAGACATAAGGATTTCCAAAGATTGTCAAAAGCCGCCCACGCACCCCCAGTACCCCACGCACCCCCAGTACCCCACGCACCCCCAGTACCCCACGCACCCCCAGTACCCCACGCACCCCCAGTACCCCACGCACCCCCAGTACCCCACGCCAACCGCAACCCATCAGCGAGTATAGAGTATCGGTTCTCTGTCTGACCAGTAGGATGGAGCTGCGGCTCTGAGTATTGTTTCTTCATACTATGTCATGTATTCTCATGTTTTTTTCTCCCGTTCAGTGAAATTAGTCATTGAAGTTGTTAACTTTATTCGCCATGATACATCCTGATATTACCACAAGCTACAAGCATTTCCCTCACCCACAATAACATCTGCTGAACACGTGTATGTGACCAATACAGTTAGATTTTACCAGGTTCTGACCACTAGATGGCGCAAATTCTAAAATGTTAGCATTTAAATAGTGGCCAAAACAAACCAAAGACTGCTTCAGGGTAAGGAAACAAATATGTAATTTGGGTGAACTTTCCCTTTAACAAATCACCTAATAGTAGGAACAGCGCCTTCTAGTGGTCAAAACCTGGTAATATCAGGATGTAGGATGGGACTTCAATGACTACTTTCTATGAATAGGTGAAAAAAAACACCTAATTCACTGAGATTACATTATATAGGATGAAGAAACAATACCCATAGCCGCAGCTCCAAACTACTTGTCAAAAAAACTATTTTCAATTCAAAGGGCTTTATTGGAATGGGAAACGTATGTTTACATCTCCAAAGCAAGTGAAATAGATAATCGTCATGGCAACGCTCCCTGCATCCAACCAGTGTTCCTCTCTACCTCGGGTTTATTAGCTGTTAGCAGCACTGAATGACGTGTGACTCTGAGTCTAGGTGACATCTGTCAGGCCTGCTTTATGGACTTCCCTTTTGCTGCTTGAAGTGGTGCAGCTGGGATTGATTAGTTGAATTGCCCACTTCCTGTTCCTATATGATTCTCACACACACACACACACACACACAGGTGGCCTCTCTCTCTCTTATGTTTGACTCCCATTTTTTTAATTAAATACCACACCCATATGTATTAGCCTTGGTCTTAGTTTTGGAATCAACTTAACTTTAACATTTACGTGCCAATTATACAGCCTGGCTGTCATACAGCCTGGGATCGAACACGGGTCTGTAGTGACGCCTCAAGCAATGCTAGACCGCTGTGCCACTCGAGAGGCCTCAGAAGTGAACCTTTCACCTGTTCATACACATTTTAAAGAAATGTTTGTCTATTCAAAGGAAACAAGATCACGTAACAAGATAGAGGATAGAGTTTTGTTGATGCTGAGAACGGAATGTATATGTTTTTAAAATAACATTCTTAGAACGTTCTTTGAATGTTACTAATGTTTTCCTGTGTTTTTTTATGTAACGGTTTCTTAATGTTCTGAGAACATGACTTTAAATAGAACCGTGAGGAAACCTGCAGAAAACGTTATGCTGAACTACTGGAATTCCCAAATAAAAAAAAAATCTTGACATTCTCCTGAACAATTTGAGAACATTACTTTAAACTTAACCATGAGAAAACCTGTAGAAGACATTATGCTGAAGTACAGAAATTTACACAGAAGAACATTGTTTCTTAACGTTCTCTGAATAATTTGAGGACATTACTTTAAATAGAACCATGAGGAAACCTGTAGGAAACATTATGGTAAGGTTGTATGCAAAATAACCATAGTACAAACACGCTCTTAAGATACATTTGGTTCTCAGAACGGTATGTGCTAGCTGGGTTACAATCAGGAAGTGCAAACTAACTAGTGACACTGTCAGTTTTGGCTATCGACTCCCTCAGTCTAATGAATGGCAACATTCATGAATAATTCCTCTTTCTTTCATCTCATTGTACGAGAGAGTTTGATACTCCATCTACACAACTGAACCCAGACAGTGTAGCCACAGCTCCCTCTCTCTCGCGCCCTTTGTTGTCTCATCTCCGCCTCATGGCCACCGCTCTGGAGTCACTCCAGTGTGACCCAACACAAGCTGTGTTCCAAATGGGACCCTGTTCCTTATATAGTGCAGTACTTTTGACCCATCCCCATTTGGGATGTAGACACTGTCTTCTCTCTCTCTCTCTCTCTCTCACTCTCTCACTCTCTCACTCTCTCACTCTCTCACTCTCTCACTCTCTCACTCTCTCACTCTCTCACTCTCTCACTCTCTCACTCTCTCACTCTCTCACTCTCTCACTCTCTCACTCTCTCACTCTCTCACTCTCTCACTCTCTCACTCTCTCACTCTCTCACTCTCTCACTCTCTCCCTCACTCACTCACTCACATTGTGTCCTTGATTCCCAAAGACAATGCCAGAGAGATAGGGGGGGGATATCTTAATGAATGGAATTCCACACACACTACACTGTGCACTCTAACCAGGGCCCCTATGTATTATTCATTGGAAGGGATTGATTTTTGCCATGTAAGGATCAGAAAAAGTGTGTGTGTCCATACTTGATGGACAGGCTGGCAGAGTGATTAGCTTTGTGCTGTCGTATTCATCCCTTCTTCTTTCTCTCTCTCCTCTCCTTCCAGCCCATGTGGAGAATGAGGAACAGTACACCCAGGCTCTGGAGAAGTTTGGGGAGAACTGTGTCTACAGGGACGACCCCGACCTGGGCTCTGCCTTCCTCAAGTTCTCGGTCTTCACCAAGGAGCTCACCGCCCTCTTCAAAAACCTGGTGAGAGGAAAGACCGAGATAATCCAGTTTTTTTTTTCTATTATGTATCTTCAAACTAAGTATTTGTTCTGAATGATAAAGTCTACTAGCTTGAGAAATTTGGAATGTAATAAATGTTGATTAGCCATTCCATCCTCTGACTCCAACATGGAAACCTAGTTTCATACCTGGCAACCCATGTGGTCAGTTCTTGAGACGACACAAATTAAATCACCAGTGAATCAGCTCTCTGTGTAAATCGACATTGTTCGTTTGGTGAGTTAAAATCCTCTAGAATGACTTTGTCAGGTGTTTATAATGAAGCTTTGGGGTTGTTTGGATCTGTATTGGATTCAAAGCAGGGTCTCAGTAAATTCGATCCAGCAGGTATTTGGTCTTCAGGTAGCCTTTGGAAGCTGTGTTGGAAACTGATCCGATTCCAGATAACATTCTGACCCCAGAGGTTACGTACACAATTAGAGCAGGATGGAAATCTCTCCATGTCCCTAGGGTAGGAATTCCACACGCACACATGCCTTTAATTCCACAGTATATACAGTGCCTTTAGAAAGTACACTACATGACCAAAAGTATGTGGACACCTGCTCATCAAACATCTCTTTACAAAATCATGTGCATTAATATGGAGTTGGTCCCCCCCCCCCCCTTTGCTGGAGGTTGGAACATTGCTGGAGGTTGGAACATTGCTAGAGGTTAGAACATTGCTGCGGGGACTTGCTTTCATTCAGCCCCGAGCATTAGTGAGGTCGGGAATGGTTAGGTTGAGGTTAGGGCTCTGTACAGGCCAGTCAAGTTCTGCCACACCGATCTCGACAAACCATTTCTGTACAGGAAAGGCCTTCCCCAAACTGTTGCCACAAAGTTGGAAGCACAGAATTGTCTAGAATGTCATTGTATTCTGTTGCATTAAGATTTTCCTTCACTGGAACTAAGGGGCCTGAACCATGAAAAACAGCCCCAGACCATTATTCCTCCTCCACCAAACTTCACAGTTGGCACTATGCATTGGGGCAGGTAGCGTTTTCCTGACATCCGCCAAACAAAGATTGTACATCGGACTGTCAGATGGTGAAGCATGATTCATCACTCCAGAGAATGCGTTTCCACTGCTCCAGAGTCCAGCGAGCTTTACACCACTCCAGACGACGTTTGGCATTGCGCATGGTGATCTTAGGCTTGTGTGCGGCTGCTCGGACATGGAAACCCATTTCATGAAGCTCCCGACGAACAGTTCTTGTGCTGACGTTGCTTCCAGAGGAAGTTTGGAACTCTGTAGTGAGCGCTTCAGCACTCGGCAGTCCCTTTCTGTGAGCTTGTGTGGCCTACCACTTTGCAGATGAGCTGTTGTTGCTCCTAGACGTTTCCACTTAACACTTACAGTTGTCCGGGGCAGCTCTAGCAGGGCAGAAACGTGACGAACTGACTTATTGGAAAAGTGGCATCCTATGACGATGCCACGTTGCACGTCACTGAGCCATTTAGTAAGACCATTCTACTGCCAATGTTTGTCTATGGAGATTGCATGACTGTATGCTCGATTTTATACACCTGTAAGCAATGAGTGTGGCTGAAATAGCCAAATCCACTAATTTTAAAGAGGTGTCCAAATACTTTTGTATATATGGTGTATTCAAACCCCTTGACTTCTTCCACATTTTGTTGCATTACAGCCTGAATGTAAAATAGACACAATACCCAATCATTTCAAAGTGGAATTATTTTTTAGGAATTTTGAGAATGAAAAAGGAAAAGCATGGGCTCACTCTGTGTAATTATAGTGTTTTTAACATGATTTTTATTTATTTATTAATACCTCATCTCTGTTCCCCACACATAAAATCTATTTGTAAGATCCCTCAGTCGAGCAGTGATTCTCAAACACAGATTCAACCACAAAGACCAGGGAGGTTTTCCAATGCCTCGCAAAGAAGGGCACCTATTGGTAGATGGGTAAAAATAATACAAGCACAGATTTTGAATTACACTTTGGGTGGTGTATCAATACACCCAATCACTACAAAGATATGTGTCCTTCCTAACTCAGTTGCCGGAAAGGAAGGAAGCCGCTCAGGGATTTCACCATGAGGCCAATGGTGACTTTAAAACAGTTAGTTTTCACAGCCATTAAACTCTGAGGATGGATCAACAACATTGTAGTTACTCCACAATACTAACCTAATTGATAGAGCGAAAATAAGGAAGCTTGTACAGAATAAAAATATTACAAAACATGCTTCCTGTTTGCAAAAGGCACTAAAGTAATACTGCAAAAAATGTGGCAAAGCAATTAACTTTTTGTCCTGAATACAGTGTTATGTTTGGGTTAATCCAATACTACACATTACTAATTAACACTTCATATTTTCAAGCATAGTGGTGGCTGCATGATGTTATGGGCATGCTTGTAGTCATTAAGGAAAGGAGCGAAGTACAGGCAAAATCCTAGAGGAAAACCTGGTTGTCTGCTTTCCACCAGACACTGGGAGATGAATTCACCTTTCAGCAGGACAATAACCTACAACACAAGACCAAATCTACACTGGTTGCTAACCATGAGGACAGTGAATGTTCGAGTGGCCGACTTATAGTTTTGACTTAAATCTACTTTAAAATAAATGTCAAGACCTGGAAATGGTTGTCTAGAAAGGATCAACAACCAGCTTGAAGAATTTTGAAAACAAACAATAATGGGCAAATGTTGCACAATCCAGGTGTGGAAATCTCTTCGAGACTTACCCAGAACCTCACAGCTGTAATCGCTGCCAAGGGTGCTTCTACAAAGTATTGTCACAGGGGTGTGAACTTATGTAAATTATATATTTCTGTATTTTATTTTCAATAAATTTGCAAAAATGTCAAACATGTTTTCACTCTGTCATTATTGGATATTGTGTGTAGATGGTTGAGATGTTTTATTTTTTCATTTTGAATTCAGGCTGTAACACAACAAAATGTTGAAATAAGTCAAGGGGTATGAATACTTTCTGAAGGCACTGTATGTCACTTAAAGGAATAATCAACTCAAAACCACAAATGTATGTTAAATAATTTAAATATGTGAGAACGATATTTGTTGTGAAAAAATATTGCATCTGTTTGAACTCAACTCGACTACAAATCCCACAATGCAATGCTCTCTATGGACAGGCTGGATGGCTAGCTAGGTAGCAAGCTTGAAAACTAATTTGCCTACGCACACTAATACCAAAGTAAATATCAGCATGTGAAGTAGTTAGCTAGTTGTAAAATCCCTAGAACAAACAGCACTATGAATTTAGGATTTCTCACCGTGTTGAACTTGGTAGAGATCACGTTTCTATCTCAACTTTGAGTCGGCGTGGTTGTTATGGCAACGGGCCAGTGAGTTTTGTGGCATGGTTGTTAAAGGAAGAACGGCTATTCATCTGTAGGTGCACTGAGGACATTTGGACAAAATATATACTTTGTCATGATGATATAGACGGATGGATGTGTTCTAGCCAAGTGTGCCCGTACCATCTATTGGCTGATTTGGCAATCTGGAGTGCAGGCAATTGTTTCAAAAGCATTATGAAATGTGATTGTGTGTTATCTCCGGTGACAGAACTACACTGAGTATTCAAAACATTAAGAATACATGCTCCTTCCATGACATACACTGACCAGGTGAATCCAGGTGAAAGCTATGATCCCTTATTGATGTTACCTGTTAAATCCACTTCACTCAGTGTAGATGAAGAGGATTTTTAAACCTTGAGACTATTGAGACATGGATTGTGTGTGTGTGCCATTGAGGGTGAATGGGCAAGACAAAATATTCAAGTGCCTTTTATGGTAGCGTCAACGTGGGCCAGTATCCCTGTGGAAAGCTTTCGACACCTTGTAGAGTCCATGCCCCGGCAAAGGGGGGGGGGGTATCCCTAATGTTTGGTATACTCCGTGTACGTAGCTATGATGCGTTCCTACCCTGTTTCCTGATTTGACAGAACACTAGAAGTTAAATCATAGTGGAATTTGATAGAGTAGGCTTTCACCAACTAGACAGGAGTTTCATGATTTCTATTTCTTGGAGTAGATGATCTCCTTAAGACGACACACCGTTGTACAGTATACAGAGTGTCTGTACAACTGTCTCTAAACCCCACTGACCTAAGCTTCTCTCCACTTGGTCCATTTCAGTTTCAGAACATGAACAACATAATCACCTTCCCTCTGGACAGTCTGCTGAAAGGAGACCTGAAAGGAGTAAAAGGGGTGAGTAACACTGACCTCCATGGCTTTTTGTTACACTGTGTGGGGTGTTGGTTATCACAGGCAGAGATTAAAGTAGACACCTCCATAAGGATTTGTATAAAGTCTCTTGCATTACCTTACTGCACTGTAGTAAACAACACTAACTACACTCCATCACACATGTAAAGTCTGGGACCAGCCCACACATTCTACTAGCTCCAGGAGAAACCAGTCAGCCAGCCAGTGTGTGATGGTGCAGACAGCCTACTGCAGGAATGCAATCAGAATCTTGGTTGTATCAATGGGAGGCTGGCCCCAGACAGCCCAGACACCATACAGGCTTCCAGTTCTCATTACTGTCTGCTCTGACCTCTACACTATAACCACGTGGGTCATTAGTGCGTCCGTCCGTCCGTCCGTCCGTCCGTCCGTCTGTCTGTGTCAAATTCAAATTTGGCTTTATTGGCATGAAAGTTACAATTTAACAATAAAAATAAAAGGTTCATACTATTATTAACAACAACAACAAACATATAGATTCATTACATATTAATTATCACATACACAACCAAACATATTCAAAATAATTGTATGTGTGTAAGTTTGTTGGGAGATTATTGGTTGTAGTTGGGTCAACTGGTTGTCCCTACAGGATTATTGGTTGTAGTTGGGTCAACTGGTTGTCCCTACAGGATTATTGGTTGTAGTTGGGTCAACTGGTTGTCCCTACAGGATTATTGGTTGCAGTTGGGTCAACTGGTTGTCCCTACAGGATTATTGGTTGTAGTTGGGTCAACTGGTTGTCCCTACAGGATTATTGGTTGTAGTTGGGTCAACTGGTTGTCCCTACAGGATTATTGGTTGCAGTTGGGTCAACTGGTTGTCCCTACAGGATTATTGGTTGCAGTTGGGTCAACTGGTTGTCCCTACAGGATTATTGGTTGCAGTTGGGTCAACTGGTTGTCCCTACAGGATTATTGGTTGCAGTTGGGTCAACTGGTTGTCCCTACAGGATTATTGGTTGCAGTTGGGTCAACTGGTTGTCCCTACAGGATTATTGGTTGCAGTTGGGTCAACTGGTTGTCCCTACAGGATTATTGGTTGCAGTTGGGTCAACTGGTTGTCCCTACAGGATTATTGGTTGCAGTTGGGTCAACTGGTTGTCCCTACAGGATTATTGGTTGCAGTTGGGTCAACTGGTTGTCCCTACAGGATTATTGGTTGTAGTTGGGTCAACTGGTTGTCCCTACAGGTGTGGCATAATGCAACATATTTTGCACCATAAATGGCACAATGGACCTTTTCACCCAATAGGCATTGTAACTTTTCATCGTCTGTTCCTGTTTCAAATTCTTTATTTCTATGTTTAATTTGGGGAAAGAAAGTTGCCCGTATGTCTGCATAATTATCACATTTTAGGAGAAAGTGTGTTTCCGTGTGCATCTCTGGGTTGCCAGATCTGTCTGTGACGACCGGTCTCTATAGCCAGGCTGTGCTCGCTGAGTCTGTACATAGTCAATGTTTTCCTCAGTTTTCTATCAGTCACAGTGGTCAGATAGTTTGCCACTGTGTACTGTCTGTTTAGTGCCAAATAGCATTGAAGTTTACTTTGATTTTTTGTGGTGTCTTTCCAATAGGTCATGTAATTTTCTGTCTCTCTCAGTGTCTTTCTCTGTGTCTGTCTGTCTGTCTGTCTGTGTCTCTCTCTCTCTCTGTCTCTCTCAATTCAATTCACTTTATTGGCATGACGCAACAATGTACATATATATATTTTTTTTATACATACACACACACACACTCACACACACAGTGGGGAGAACAAGTATTTGATACACTGCCGATTTTGCAGGTTTTCCCACTTACAAAGCATGTAGAAGTCTGTAATTTTTATCATAGGTACTCTTCAACTGTGAGTGACGGAATCTAAAACAAAAATCCAGAAAATCACATTGTATGATTTTTAAGTAATGAATTTGCATTTTATTGCATGACATAAGTATTTGATACATCAGAAAAGCAGAACTTAATATTTGGTACAGAAACCTTTGTTTGCAATTACAGAGATCATACGTTTCCTGTAGTTCTTGACCAGGTTTGCACACACTGCAGCAGGGATTTTGGCCCACTCCTCCATACAGATCCTTCAGGTTTCGGGGCTGTCGCTGGGCAATACGGACTTTCAGCTCCCTCCAAAGATTTTCTATTGGGTTCAGGTCTGGAGACTGGCTAGGATACTCCAGGACCTTGAGATGCTTCTTACGGAGCCACTCCTTAGTTGCCCTGGCTGTGTGTTTCGGGTCGTTGTCATGCTGGAAGACCCAGCCACGACCCATCTTCAATGCTCTTACATGGCCCCATCCATCCTCCCCTCAATACGGTGCAGTCGTCCTGTCCCCTTTGCAGAAAAGCATCCCCAAAGAATGATGTTTCTACCTCCATGCTTCATGGTTGGGATGGTGTTCTTGGGGTTGTACTCATCCTTCTTCTTCCTCCAAACACGGCGAGTGGAGTTTAGACCAAAAAGCTCTATTTTTGTCTCATCAGACCACATGACCTTCTCCCGATCATCCAGATGGTCATTGGCAAACTTCAGACGGGCCTGGACATGCGCTGGCTTGAGCAGGGGGACCTTGCGTGCACTGCAGGATTTTAATCCATGACGGCGTAGTGTGTTACTAATGGTTTTCTTTGAGACTGTGGTCCCAGCTCTCTTCAGGTCCTTGACCAGGTCCTGCCGTGTAGTTCTGGGCTGATCCCTCACCTTCCTCATGATCATTGATGCCCCACGAGGTAAGATCTTGCATGGTGCCCCAGACCGAGGGAGATTGACCGTCATCTTGAACTTCTTCCATTTTCTAATAATTGCGCCAACAGTTGTTTCATTCTCACCAAGTTGCTTGCCTATTGTCCTGTAGCCCATCCCAGCCTTGTGCAGGTCTACAATTTTATCCCTGATGTCCTTATACAGCTCTCTGGTCTTGGCCATTGTGGAGAGGTTGGAGTCTGTTTGTTTGAGTGTGTGGACGGGTGTCTTTTATACAGGTAACGAGTTCAAACAGGTGCAGTTAATACAGGTAATGAGTGGAGAACAGGAGGGCTTCTTAAAGAAAAACTAACAGGTCTGTGAGAGCCGGAATTCTTACTGGTTGGTAGGTGATCAAATACTTATGTCATGCAAATAAAATGCAAATTAATTATTTAAAAATCATACAATGTGATTTTCTGGATTTTTGTTTTAGATTCCATCTCTCACAGTTGAAGAGTACCTATGATAAAACTTACAGACCTCTACATGCTTTGTAAGTAGGAAAACCTGCAAAATCGGCAGTGTATCAAATACTTGTTCTCCCCACTGTGTGTGTGTGTGTGTGTATATATGTGTATGTGTGTGTGTGTGTATATATACAGTGGGGAGAACAAGTATTTGATACACTGCCGATTTTGCAGGTTTTCCTACTTACAAAGCATGTAGAGGTCTGTAATTTTTATCATAGGTACACTTCAACTGTGAGAGACGGAATCTAAAACAAAAATCAAGAAAATCACATTGTATGATTTTTAAATAATTAATTAGCATTTTATTGCAAGACATAAGTATTTGATCACCTACCAACCAGTAAGAATTCTGGCTCTCAAAGACCTTTTAGTTTTTCTTTAAGAAGCCCTCCTGTTCTCCACTCATTACCTGTATTAACTGCACCTGTTTGAACTCGTTACCTGTATAAAAGACACCTGTCCACACACTCAATCAAACAGACTCCAACCTCTCCACAATGGCCAAGACCTGAGAGCTGTGTAAGGACATCAGGGATAAAATTGTAGACCTGCACAAGGCTGGGATGGGCTACAGGACAATAGGCAAGCCGCTTGGTGAGAAGGCAACAACTGTTGGCGCAATTATTAGAAAATGGAAGAAGTTCAAGATGACGGTCAATCTCCCTCAGTCTAGGGCACCATGCAAGATCTCACCTCGTGGGGCATCAATGATCATGAGGAAGGTGAGGGATCAGCCCAGAACTACACGGCAGGACCTGGTCAATGACCTGAAGAGAGCTGGGACCACAGTCTCAAAGAAAACCATTAGTAACACACTACGCCGTCATGGATTACAATCCTGCAGCGCACGCAAGGTCCCCCTGCTCAAGCCAGCGCATGTCCAGGCCCGTCTGAAGTTTGCCAATGACCATCTGGATGATCCAGAGGAGGAATGGGAGAAGGTCATGTGGTCTGATGAGACAAAAATAGAGCTTTTTGGTCTAAACTCCACTCGCCGTGTTTGGAGGAAGAAGAAGGATGAGTACAACCCCAAGAACACCATCCCAACCGTGAAACATGGAGGTGGAAACATCATTCTTTGGGGATGCTTTTCTGCAAAGGGGACAGGACGACTGCACCGTATTGAGCGGAGGATGGATGGGGCCATGTATCGCGAGATCTTGGCCAACAACCTACTTCTCTCAGTAAGAGCATTGAAGATGGGTCGTGGCTGTGTCTTCCAGCATGACAACGACCCGAAACACACAGCCAGGGCAACTAAGGAGTGGCTCCGTAAGAAGCATCTCAAGGTCCTGGAGTGGCCTAGCCAGTCTCCAGACCTGAACCCAATAGAAAATCTTTGGAGGGAGCTGAAAGTCCGTATTGCCCAGCGACAGCCCCGAAACCTGAAGGATCTGGATGGAGGAGTGGGCCAAAATCCCTGCTGCAGTGTGTGCAAACCTGGTCAAGAACTACAGGAAACGTATGATCTCTGTAATTGCAAACAAAGGTTTCTCTACCAAATATTAAGTTCTGCTTTTCTGATGTATCAAATACTTATGTCATGCAATAAAATGCAAATGAATTACTTAAAGATCGTACAATGTGATTTTCTGGATTTTTGTTTTAGATTCCGTCACTCACAGTTGAAGAGTACCTATGATAAAAATTACAGACTTCTACATGCTTTGTAAGTGGGAAAACCTGCAAAATCGGCAGTGTATCAAATACTTGTTCTCCCCACTGTATGTATATATATGTGTGTATATATATGTATATGTATGTGTGTATATATATATATATATATATATATATATATATATATATATATATATATATATATATATATATATATATATATATATATATATATATATATATTATATATACATACATACATACACACACACACACACACACACACGTATGTGTATATATAATGTGTGTGTTATTTTGGTTCAATCACACATTTAATTAGTTTTTGCCAAATTGTAATGGGTATTTCAATTTGGATTCGTTTTTTAATGGCGTAGAATGCCCTGCGTGCTTTGTCTCTCCGTTCATTCACTGCATTATTTAGGTGTCCAGTCAAACTTATTATTAAACCTAAATAGTTGTATTGTGTGCAATACTCTATGTTTTGCACCAATTGAGAACTTTGGTTTTATTCCCTGGGATCTGGAATTTGTCTGGAAAATCATTATTTTGGTCTTTTTGGGGTTTACTGTCAGGGCCCAGGTCTGACAGTACTGCTCTAGCAGGTCCAAGCTCTGCTGTAGACCATGTGCTGTGGGTGAAAGCAGGCACAGGTCATCTGCAAAGAGCAGGCATCTAACTTCTGAATTGTGGAGACTAACACCAGGGGCTGAGGACTTTTCTAGAATATTGGCCAATTCATTGATGTAAATGTTAAATAGCACAGGGCTGAGATTGCAACCCTGGCGGAGGCCCCTCCCCTGGTTAAATGATTCAGTTTTTTTCTTGCCAATTTTTATGCTACACATGTTGGC
Organism: Thymallus thymallus; assembly: GCA_023634145.1. Lineage (NCBI taxonomy): Eukaryota > Metazoa > Chordata > Actinopteri > Salmoniformes > Salmonidae > Thymallus > Thymallus thymallus. The sequence continues at coordinate 36,664,476 of CM042405.1, forward strand.
TGTATACATTGATTTTATGTCATATGTTTTACCCCCTACACCACTTTCAATGACTTTGTAGAACAGTCCTGTATGCCAGATAGAATCAAATGCTTTTTGGAAGTCGATAAAGCAAGTATAGAGTTTTGTCTTATTTTTGTGGACGTGTTTATCTATTAGGGTGTGTAGGGTGTAAATATGATCTGTTCTATGTTTTGGTATAAATCCAATTTGGCTTTTACTCAGGATATTGTGCTTATTAAGGAAGTTTAGTACTCTTACATTTATAATACTACAGAAAACCTTCCCCAGGTTACTGTTCACACAAATCCCTTGTAATTGTTAGGGTCAGATTTGTCTCCATTTTTAAAGATTGGTGTTATGAGTCCTTGGTTCCAGATGTCAGGGAAGTAACCTACACTCAGGATTAAGTTAAACAATTTTAATAAAGCCAATTGATATTTTTCACTAGTGAATTTGAGCATCTCATTTAGGATCCCATCAGGTCCGCATGCTTTTTTTTTATTTCAGGGCTTGAAGTTTTTTAAGGAGCTCCTGCTCAGTAATTGGGGAGTCTAAAGGATTTTGGTTCCTTTATAGATTTTTCCAGTTTGTTTAACTTTTCATAAATGTGTCCCTGTTCAGTATTATCCTGAATGTCAACAGTGTTGTAGATGCTTTAAAGTGATTTGTCCAAATGTCACCATTTTGTATGGCTAATTCCTGTTGTTTGGGTTTGTTTAGGTTTTTCCAATTTTGCCAGAAGTTGTTTCTATTTATGGACTCCTCAATTAGTGTCCGTTGCTTTCTGTTGTACTGGGATTTCTTGATTCTGAGTGTACGTTTATATGATTTTAATGTCTCACAGTACTGAAGGCGTAGTTCTCTGTTGTTTGGGTCTTTGTTTTTGGTTCGATAGTGTTCAAAGTTATTTCCTAATGTTTTTACAATCTGTATCAAACCATTTGTCTTCTGTATTTCTGTTTGGTTTGTTTGATCCCAGCTTTAATTGTGCTGTTTTTGCTGTTTGCCTAAATATATAATTGATGTTATTTACAGCTAGATTGACACCTTCTTTACTGTGAGCGTTCATTGTATCCAGAAAGTTGTTTAGGGTTGATTGGATTTTTTGGTTACTGATTGCTTTCTGGTATTCCTCTGTGCTGTTTTGAGCCCATCTGTATGAATGATGTTGTACAGCTTATTGGGCTGTGAATTTGTGGTTGCTTCTATGTCTGATCTTTTGAGGAACAGGGTAATTTGGCTGTGATCAGACAGAGGTGTTAGTGGCTTAACATTGAATGAGCTGAGAGAGAAAGGGTCCATATCTGTTATCATGTAGTCTACTGTGCTTTGGCCAAGAGGAGAGCAATAGGTGAATCTTCCTAAAGAGTCCCCCTGTAACCTACCATTGACAAAGTACAGACCCAGGCTTCGACAGAGCTGCAATAGGTCTTTTCCATTCTTGTTGACGATGCTGTCACTGTTGTTCCTGTAGGAAAGGTTAAACAGATTAGAGACAGCTTGGCCTGTGATATGGCTGTCCCCTCGTGTGCTCATTTGGTCAGGTAGTGTTCCTGTGCATGCATTTGTGTCCCCACAGATGAGAACATTTCACGAGAACATTTCCCTGGGCCTGGAAGTGGATCGTCTCTTCCTCAAGGGTGGAGAAATAGGGGGATTCTGAGGGGGGGATATATATTGCACACAGGAACAAGTTTTTTCCTGTCAGTGTAAGTTCTTTTTTTAGTCTAAGCCAAATGTGATATTTGCCAATTTTTTGGGGGGTCAATTAGGTTTTGTAGTTGGGATTTGTACCATATAATCATTCCTCCAGAATCTCTGCCTCTATTGACAGAGATGTGTTTTTGGGATGGTAAAATTATTTCTCTGTAGTCTGTGGGACAGTGCGTGACTATATCTGCCTTACACCATGTCTCCTGCAGAATAATGATATCATCATCTTTTACGTTTTTGTTGAACTCCAGGGCCAGACTCTTCAGTCCTAAGGCTGTCGAGTTTAGGCCCTGGATGTTCCACATGCTAATTGTTAGTGGTCTCATTGCAAAAAGTATGAATATTAAGAATGACTATTACAAGAGAGCGACTATATTTCTAAGACATTTATAAATTAAATGAACCTGTTTCTTAAAAGTTTGCATATGAAAACCTGGCACATAGATCGGTAGAAATTGTAAGATAAATTGGTATTCTCCAGAGTAATGGCAGAATCTGCGAGAGCCAGCGGGAGGATCAGTTGGAGGGTGTTTTTTTTTTTTTTTTTTTTTTTTTTTTTGTGGTCAGGTTGTTATTTCTTCTTCTGGTTATCTAGATCTCTGGCGCCCTCTTGAGGAATTTGTCTTATTTCATAAAACTGTAAGCTTAAAGCATCAGACAAGCTCAATGCATATAGTTGATTTTATTAAAACATTTGAGTGTATATATATGGGGGGGGGAGAGAGGGAGAGGAGAGAATGCGTGTGAGACTGTTAAAAATAAAGACAATTAAAGACTTTCCATCCCCAGCTTGCAGTACGTACCGTTCACTATCTCTCAACTACACTGCCAACAGGCATTTCTTTCTCCATCATTATACCTGTGGAGAACAGGAGGAAGGCGTCTAGGCCAGCCTGAGTAGTGTTGGACTGAACACAGGAAGTCTCTAACACACACACACACACACACACGTAATGTATCTGTTTCATAGTACTGTTTCTTGTTTTTGTTTAGTCACATGGTTTCTCTATTTACAGTACCAGCTGTGCAGCCAGACTTAATTGCTGTTGCTTTTGCCTCGTCGCTCTCTAATCCATGGAGCCTTAACAGTTCTAACAGTCAGGTTCTTATCATGTTTATCAATAACTGGAAGAAACAATGTCATAAATACATCAAATGCAGCGTCTGGATGTTCCTCATTTAATCACACCAGAACCAACAAATACTTTTTACATCTTCAACATAAGAATCACTAGAACCTTTTGTATGATTTGTAACTTTGTTTTTTCTAAATACGGCCACTATGTTATGATCGCTACATCCGATGGGTGTGGATAAGAGCAGATTCCTGCAGCGTTAGTAAAGATATAATCAATACATGTGGATGATTTCGTCCCTGTGCTGTTTGTAAATGCCCTTGTCGGTTGACTGATAACCCTAACCAGGTTGCAGGCACTGGTTACAGTTTGAAGCTTCTTCTTGAGTGGACGTCTTGATGAAAAGCTTTACATGAATATGACTCTGAATACAGCAACACATCCCCCATTTGGCATTCCTATCTCTTCTGTAGATGTTATAACCGTTTACTGCTACCATTTTCTCATCAAAGGAATTACAGTGCCTTCAGAAAGTATTCATATCCCTTGACTTATTCCACATTTGGTTGTTACAGCCTAAATTCAAAATTAATTGAATTGGGGGTTTTTTCTCACCAATCTACGTATGATATCCCATAATGACAACGTGTAAACAACACGTTTTTAGACATTTTTGCACATTTGTTGAAAATTTAATACAGAATTATCACATTTACATAAGTATTCACATCCCTGTGTTAATACATGTTAGAATCAACTTTTTTCATTGATTACAGCTGTGAGTCTTTCTGAGTAAGTCTAACTTTAATGACTCCCTTGGTAAACACAAAGCTTGGTACACGTCTAGCTTTTACACGTCTAGCACCTAATGTTTGGAATAATATCCAGTCGGTTCTCTGTTTGGATGCCTTAGTGCCTATGGGTCGGTTTGTTGTATTGGCTAAAGGATTTTATTCTGATGAATGGGTTTGTTTTAACTAACTATGTATGTCTATTAATATGTCATGCTCTGAATGTATGTGTGCCTTTTGTTTGGTTGTGTTCCCAGGGCACACTTGTAAATGTGTTTTGCACACCTGGATTATACAATACTCCACTTTGCATACCACCCCAACAGATCCACAGATGTTGCAACACTGCCCTTTCCCACCTGGACAAAATAAATACCTATGTGAGAATGCTGTTCATTGATTACAGCTCAGCGTTCAACACCATAGTACCCATAAAGCTCATCACTAAGCTAAGGACCCTGGGACTGAACACCTCCCTCTGCAACCGGATCCTGGACTTCCTGATGGGACGCCCCCAAGTGGTAAGGGTAGGTAACAACACATCTGCCACACTGATCCTCAACACGGGGGCCCCTCAGGGGTGAGTGTGCTCAGTCCCCTCCTGTACTTCCTGTTCACTCATGACTGCATGGCCAGGCACGACTCCAACACCAAGTTTGGCGATGACACAACAGTGGTAGGCCTGATCACAGACAACTATGAGACAGCCTACAGGGAGGAGGTCAGAGACCTGGCCGTGTGGTGCCAAGACAACAACCGCTCCCTCAGTTGTGGACTTCAGGAAAAGGAGGGCCGAGCACGCCCCCATTCTCATCGACGGGGCTGTAGTGGAACAGGTTGAGAGCTTCAAGTTCCTTGGTGTCCACATCAACAACAAACTAGAATGGTCCAAACACACCAAGACAGTCGTGAAGAGGGCAAGACAAAGCCTATACCCCTCAGGAGACTGAAAAGATTTGGCATGGGTCCTCAGATCAGCTGCACCATCGAGAGCATCCTGACTGTTTACATCACTACCTGGTACGGCAACTGCTCGGCCTCTGACCGCAAGGCACTACAGAGGGTAGTGCGTACAACCCAGTACATCACTGGGGCCAAGCTTCCTGCCATCCAAGACCTCTATACCAGGTGGTGTCAGAGGAAGGCCCTAAAAATCACCCTAGTCATAGACCGTTCTCTCTGCTACCACATGGCAAGCGGTACCGAAGCGCCAAGTCTAGGTCCAAAGGGCTTCTTAACGGCTTTTACCTGCAAGCCATAAGACTCCTGAACAGCTAATCAAAGGGCCACCAGACCCCTCTTTTACACTGCTGCTACTCTCTGTTTATCATCTATACATAGTCACTTTAACTATACCTACATGTACATATTACCTGCTGCTACTCTCTGTTTATCATCTATACATAGTCACTTTAACTATACCTACATGTACATATTACCTGCTGCTACTCTCTGTTTATCATCTATACATAGTCACTTTAACTATACCTACATGTACATATTACCTGCTGCTACTCTCTGTTTATCATCTATACATAGTCACTTTAACTATACCTACATGTACATATTACCTGCTGCTACTCTCTGTTTATCATCTATACATAGTCACTTTAACTATACCTACATGTACATATTACCTGCTGCTACTCTCTGTTTATCATCTATACATAGTCACTTTAACTATACCTACATGTACATATTACCTGCTGCTACTCTCTGTTTATCATCTATACATAGTCACTTTAACTATACCTACATGTACATATTACCTGCTGCTACTCTCTGTTTATCATCTATACATAGTCACTTTAACTATACCTACATGTACATATTACCTGCTGCTACTCTCTGTTTATCATCTATACATAGTCACTTTAACTATACCTACATGTACATATTACCTGCTGCTGCTCTCTGTTTATCATCTATACATAGTCACCTTAACTATACCTACATGTACATATTACCTGCTGCTACTCTCTGTTTATCATCTATACATAGTCACTTTAACTATACCTACATGTACATATTACCTGCTGCTACTCTCTGTTTATCATCTATACATAGTCACTTTAACTATACCTACATGTACATATTACCTGCTGCTACTCTCTGTTTATCATCTATACATAGTCACTTTAACTATACCTACATGTACATATTACCTGCTGCTACTCTCTGTTTATCATCTATACATAGTCACTTTAACTATACCTACATGTACATATTACCTGCTGCGACTCTCTGTTTATCATCTATACATAGTCACTTTAACTATACCTACATGTACATATTACCTGCTGCTACTCTCTGTTTATCATCTATACATAGTCACTTTAACTATACCTACATGTACATATTACCTGCTGCTACTCTCTGTTTATCATCTATACATTGTCACTTTAACTATACCTACATGTACATATTACCTGCTGCTACTCTCTGTTTATCATCTATACATTGTCACTTTAACTATACCTACATGTACATATTACCTGCTGCTGCTCTCTGTTTATCATCTATACATAGTCACCTTAACTATACCTACATGTACATATTACCTGCTGCTACTCTCTGTTTATCATCTATACATAGTCACTTTAACTATGCCCCCGCACATTAACTCTGTGTGTGTGTGTGTATATATATATATATATATATATTACTGTCACTTTACTGTTTTTTTATTTCTTTACCTCTCTTGTTTACATAATACTTATTTTTTACTTAAACTGCCTTGTTGGTTAAGGGCTTGTTAGTAAGCATTTCACTGTAAGGTCTACACCTGTTGTATTGTTGGTTAAGGGCTTGTTAGTAAGCATTTCACTGTAAGGTCTACACCTGTTGTATTGTTGGTTAAGGGCTTGTTAGTAAGCATTTCACTGTAAGGTCTACACCTGTTGTATTGTTGGTTAAGGGCTTGTTAGTAAGCATTTCACTGTAAGGTCTACACCTGTTGTATTGTTGGTTAAGGGCTTGTTAGTAAGCATTTCACTGTAAGGTCTACACCTGTTGTATTGTTGGTTAAGGGCTTGTTAGTAAGCATTTCACTGTAAGGTCTACACCTGTTGTATTGTTGGTTAAGGACTTGTTAGTAATCATTTCACTGTAAGGTCTCCCCCTTGTTGTATTCGGTGCATGTGACATAACATTTGATTAGATGTTTTTTATTTTTTATTTGCATTATTCTTTAAAAAATCTTCAAGATCTGTCAAGTTGGTTGTTGATCATTGCTAGGCAGCCATTTTCAAGTCTTGCCATAGATTTCCAAGCAAATTTTAAGTCAAAACTCTAACTAGGCCACTCAGGAACATTCATTGTTATCTTAGTAAGCCTTGTGTTTTGCTGAAAGGTGAATTCATCTCCCAGTGTCTGTTGGATAGCAGACTGAACCAGGTTTTCCTTGAGGATTTTTCTGTGCTTAACTCTGTTATGTTTCTTTTCATCCCAAAAAAAAAAAACTTTGATTGGATTTTCCCAGTACATAACGCTTTATGTTCAGGACATTAAGATCCTTTCTTTGCCACATTTTTGGCAGCATTACTTTAGTGTCTTGTTGCAAACAGGAAGCATGTTTTGTAATATTTTATTCTGTACAGACTTCCTTCTTTTCTCTCTGTCATTTAGGTTAGTATTGTGGAGTAACTACAATGTTGTTGATCCATCCTCAGTTTTTTCTCCTGTCACAGCCATTAAACTCTGTATTTTTATCCATCTACCAATCGGTGCCCTTCTTTGCGTGGCATTGTAAACCATTCCTGGTCTTTGTGGTTGAATCTGTGTTTGAAAGTCACTGCTCGACTGAGGGATCTTACAGATAATTGTATGTGTTAAACACTATTATTGCACACAGAGAATCCATGTAACTTAGTATGTGACTTGTTAAGCACAAAAAAGTATGAACTAACTGTATGTCGCTCTGGATAAGAGCGTCTGCTAAATGACTAACATGTAAATGTGAGTTCTTTACCCCTGAACATATTCAAGCTTACCATAACAAAAGGGTTTAATTATTTTTGACTCTGCTTTTAATTTTATTTAATTTGTAAACATTTCTAGAAACATAATTCCACTTTGACGTTCTTGGGTATTGTGTATATAAGCCAGTGACATTTTTTTCAAAATCCATTTTAAATGCAGGCTGTAGCACAACAAAAAAGTAGAAGACTCCTGAGGCCTTGGGCTGTGAAAGTGTCAGAGAAAGCAACCGTTTTATGTTCAAAGAGAGACTGCTCCGCAGTAGTTGGGATGTATTCTGTCCTCACTGAAACAATCCCTTCTAGAATGAGTTGAAATTGTCAACAAACGCCACTTCCACTGAGGCAGAGTACATTTTCAGCCAGTGATACATTCGATAAGTCTGCTGAAGTGGTTGGATTCATGGCCTATTGAGGGTAGTGGACCCGAGATAAGGAGGCGCTTACCTGCATATTTTGCGGCTCCTTTCAAGTCCATTACAGGCCGTTTTACGCTCCACTCATCTCTCCATCCTGCTTTTTAACCTCCAACTGGGAAAAATATATAGGTGTTTAACATGCTGCTCGATGGGGCTTTGGCACAAAGTGACCCCGGCATTTTTCAGTTTCCTCTAACTTCCTGCTTTTTTTGTTGGTATGGACAGTGTCTGTTAAAGGTTGTACAAGTAGGAAGGTTACTAGTCTGTCTGGTTATACCAGCCTGGGTCCCATCTGCTTCTACTGAGCCATAGACAGCCTTAGATTAAGATTGGTAAGGTACTTCAGTTGAAAAGGGGTACACTGTATTTGAAGTACAATCAGTGACTTTGTGTTGTGGTGTGAGCAGAACCACCTTCAGCTCAACATCAGAAAAACAAAGGAGATGGTGGTGGACTTCAGGAGAACCAAGGCCCAACAGACTCCAGTCCCTATACAGGGGATGGATGTGGAAATGGTTGGGTCATACAAGTTCCTGGGAGTCCATATGGACAACTGGCTGGAATGGGCTGGTAACACCGGGGCTCTGTACCAAAAGGGCCAGAGCCGACTCTACTTTCTGAGGAGGCTTAGGTCCCTCAACGTGTGCACTAAACTACTGCATACCTTCTACCAGTCTCTGATGGCCAGTGGCATTTTTTGCAGTGGTGTGCTGGGGCTCCAACATAAAGGCCGGTGATGCTTCTCGGGTAAATAAGATGATCATGAAGGCTAGCTCTGTTCTGGGGATTAGCCTTGAAACTCTAGAGGAGGTGGTGGAGAGAAGGATCCTGGCTAAACTGCTGGCCTTCATGGACAACGTCACCCACCCTCTGCATGCCATGGTTATGACGCAGAGGAGCACCTTCAGTCACAGACTGATCCCACCACGGTGTGCCAGAGAGCGCTACAGGAGGTCCTTCCTGCTGGCGGCTATTAGACAATTTAATGCCTCACCGGGGTGCCGTGCCGTCGGCAACATAGACCTGGAACTGTTGGGGTGTTAGGACCTAGTTTAACAATTAGGCATCCATCAATCCGTGAGTAACTTTCTGGTCTGTAATCACTCATTCACTCAGGACTTATTCATTCAGCACTCATTCATTCAGGACTGTATATTAGTATCCTGTCAGTAGTATCTTTTTCTTTCACTGCAAATAGTATTTTGAATGTGCAATACGTGCATTAAACCCTGCGCACTAAGGACTGTATTTTAAGGGAATTACTATTATTACCCTAAATTATATCATACACATATTTAGCTATTTAAGTATCTCTTCCTGTCATTTACCTGTACAGTTAATGTAACCATGCAAATATTCACTTACCTGTACATTTAACCAGACTGTATATTAAGTAAACTATTATTACCCGCATTTATGTATCTTTTTCTGTCATCAACCTGTATAGTTAACCATTTATTTATATCAACTTGCAATAATTATCATTTTTTCACATAACACTCTATAACAATGTATAGTGTACATATTCAGTCATTCACTCATACTATGCAATGCCTTTTTATAGCTTTTTGCACTCCAGACTTCTTTTTCATACTGCCGCACTATGTATTATGTATATTGTATTTGTCTTTTGTGTATTTCGTTCTGGCATTTGCACCTGTCCTGTGTTTTTTGTAGACATTTTCCCCTTTTCCATAAAGTATCTATCTACAGTTGAAGTCGGAAGTTTACATATACACTTAGGTTGAAGTCATTAAAACTCATTTTTCAACCACTCCACAGATTTCATGTTAATAAACTATAGTTTAGGCAAGTCAGTTAGGACATCTACTTTGTGCATTCTTCCAATAATTCTTTACAGACAGATTATTTAATTTATAATTCACTATCACAATTCCAGCAATGTCCAAATGCCTGAAGGTACCATGTTCATCTGTACAAACAATAGTACGCAAGTATAAACACCATGGGACCATGCAGCCGTCATACCGCTCAGGAAGGAGATGCGTTCTGTCTCCTAGAGATGAACGTACTTTGGTGCGAAAAGTGCAGATCAATCCCAGAACAACAGCAAAGGACCTTGTGAAGATGCTGGAGGAAACAGGTACAAAAGTTGCGATATCAACAGTAAAACGAGTCCTATATCGACATAACCTGAAATGCTGCTCAGCAAGGAAGAAGCCACTGCTCCAAAACCACTATAAAAAAATTTAAAAAAGCCAGACGACTACAGTTTGCAACTGCACATGGGGACAAAGATCGTACTTTTTGGAGTAATGTTCTCTGGTCTGATGAAACAAAAAAAGAACTGTTTGGCCATAATGACCATCGTTATGTTTAGAGGAAAAAGGGGGAGGCTTGCAAGTCGAAGAACACCATCCCAACCGTGAAGCACGGGGGTGGCAGCATCATGTTGTGGGGGTGCTTTGCTGCAGGAGGGACTGGTGCACTTCACAAAATAGATGACATGATGTGGATATATTGAAGCAACATCTCAAGACATTAGTCAGGAAGTTAAAGCTTGGTCGCAAATGGGTCTTCCAAATGGACAATGACCCCAAAGTTGTGGCAAAATGGCTTAAGGATAACAAAGTCAAGGTATTGGAGTGGCCATCACAAAGCCCTGTCCTCAAACAGGTCGTGTTCTGTGAGCTTGTGTTTCCTACCACTTTGCGCCTGAGCCGTTGTTGCTCCTAGATGTTTCCACTTCACAATAACAGCGTTTACAGTTGACATGGGCAGCTCTAGCAGGGCAGAAATGTTACGAACTGACTTGGAAAGGTGGCATCTTGTGACGATGCCACGTTGAAAGTCACTGAGCTCTTGATTATAGCCCATTCTGTTGCCAATGTTTGTCTATGGGGATTGCGTGGCGGCGTGCTGGATTTTATCCACCTGCCAGCAGTGGGTGTGGCTGAAACAGACTAATCCACTCATTTAAATACATGTAGTGTATTTTGTATCCCTCATTTACTCAAGTATTTCCTTTTTATTTAGTAATTTACCTGTATGTGTACTAATGAAATATCCGTAGTCCAAACTGGAATAGGGCACAACCAACCAAGATACAGCATCATCACTCCCTGTCTGCGTGCGGTTCAGTGCTGGCTCAGGCCCTTACACTTGGTGTATATGGGTTATTGTTGCTGCTTTGTCCAGTGTCCACCCCCTTAACCCACCATCCCACTCTAAACACTGAACATAAGCAGGCTGGTGGAAAGTGCTGAGACCACCAAACACCAAGGGGATTTAAGGACTGGACTGGACTGTACACTGGGATGATGTCATCCTTTGTATCTATTGTGTTAGTTTTTTTTACACACTATGACTCATCACACACACACTATTCGATCACAAGCAGTGGTTATATATGTACCACTCTGTTGCCCTTGGACAGACTGACATGAGCCCAGATGAGCCCCCCCCCCCGACACACACACACACACAATTGTTGGCTGAGGCTTTAAGATATAAGGAGCTCTGCCAAAGGAGTGATCTCACCATTATTATTTCTCACCAAGAAAACATTTGGGAGTGGAGGCTGATTTTTAACAGGTGCCCTTGACAGCAACAAGACCAGGTTTAGGATGACATTGGAATAGAGGTTGAAATCTGTAAATTGCATGTTTAGATTTTGAGGTCTTAGTGAAAAGGCTCTGTCAGCATATCAGTCTGAATAGGTCCCATTCCAACTCACTGGACAGGCATGTGGACCTTCCGCTACTGTCTCACCTCAACAGTGGATCCATTCCATTCAGCAACACACTGATGCATTCAAGGTCAGTCAGCTGTGTTCACTTAGACAAGGACAGTGGTAACGGAGGTAAGAATTGAACCAAGAAACTCGACCAAGAAAGAGGCTGCTGCAGGACAAGAACTTTACAGATGAGTGTTGTTTTAAAGCCTGTCTCCCAAATAACTATTCTGGGAAAATTCATTAAAGAGAAGGTGCATGTGGATGGGAGGTGAACCCTGTTTGGCTGTGCTCTTTCACGTCACAGTTGTAAATTAGAACTTGCTCTCAACTGGCCTACCTGGTTAAATAAAATAATAATCCACACAGCTAAATTGCCCTGCCATGTTCCCTGTGTGGTAGCTAGTAGCTCCTCACACAGACATGCTAGGCTAGCTACCGCCTCACTTCACTTCCTACTGTTCCCCACTCTCACAGTAGCTACCGCCTCACTTCACTTCCTGCTGTTCCCCACTCTCACAGTAGCTACCGCCTCACTTCACTTCCTGCTGTTGTTCCCCACTCTCACAGTAGCTACCGCCTCACTTCACTTCCTGCTGTTGTTCCCCACTCTCACAGTAGCTACCGCCTCACTTCACTTCCTGCTGTTGTTCCCCACTCTCACAGTAGCTACCGCCTCACTTCACTTCCTGCTGTTGTTCCCCACTCTCACAGTAGCTACCGCCTCACTTCACTTCCTGCTGTTGTTCCCCACTCTCACAGTAGCTACCGCCTCACTTCACTTCCTGCTGTTGTTCCCCACTCTCACAGTAGCTACCGCCTCACTTCACTTCCTGCTGTTGTTCCCCACTCTCACAGTAGCTACCGCCTCACTTCACTTCCTGCTGTTGTTCCCCACTCTCACAGTAGCTACCGCCTCACTTCACTTCCTGCTGTTGTTCCCCACTCTCACAGTAGCTACCGCCTCACTTCACTTCCTGCTGTTGTTCCCCACTCTCACAGTAGCTACCGCCTCACTTCACTTCCTGCTGTTGTTCCCCACTCTCACAGTAGCTAGTTCACTTCACTTCCTGCTGTTGTTCCCCACTCTCACAGTAGCTAGTTCACTTCACTTCCTGCTGTTGTTCCCCACTCTCACAGTAGCTAGTTCACTTCACTTCCTGCTGTTGTTCCCCACTCTCACAGTAGCTAGCTCCCCACTTCACTTCCTGCTGTTGTTCCCCACTCTCACAGTAGCTAGCTCCCCACTTCACTTCCTGCTGTTGTTCCCCACTCTCACAGTAGCTAGTTCACTTCACTTCCTGCTGTTGTTCCCCACTCTTACAGTAGCTAGTTCACTTCACTTCCTGCTGTTGTTCCCCACTCTCACAGTAGCTAGTTCACTTCACTTCCTGCTGTTGTTCCCCACTCTCACAGTAGCTAGTTCACTTCACTTCCTGCTGTTGTTCCCCACTCTCACAGTAGCTAGCTCCCCACTTCACTTCCTGCTGTTGTTCCCCACTCTCACAGTAGCTAGCTCCCCACTTCACTTCCTGCTGTTGTTCCCCACTCTCACAGTAGCTAGCTCCCCACTTCACTTCCTGCTGTTGTTCCCCACTCTCACAGTAGCTAGCTCCCCACTTCACTTCCTGCTGTTGTTCCCCACTCTCACAGTAGCTAGCTCCCCACTTCACTTCCTGCTGTTGTTCCCCACTCTCACAGTAGCTAGCTCCCCACTTCACTTCCTGCTGTTGTTCCCCACTCTCACAGTAGCTAGCTAGTTCACTTCACTTCCTGCTGTTGTTCCCCACTCTCACAGTAGCTAGCTCCCCACTTCCTGCTGTTGTTCCCCACTCTCACAGTAGCTAGTTCACTTCACTTCCTGCTGTTGTTCCCCACTATCACAGTAGCTAGCTCCCCACTTCCTGCTGTTGTTCCCCACTCTCACAGTAGCTAGCTAGCTCCCCACTTCCTGCTGTTGTTCCCCACTCTCACAGTAGCTAGTTCACTTCACTTCCTGCTGTTGTTCCCCACTCTCACAGTAGCTAGCTCCCCACTTCCTGCTGTTCCCCACTCTCACAGTAGCTAGCTAGCTCCCCACTTCCTGCTGTTGTTCCCCACTCTCACAGTAGCTAGCTAGCTCCCCACTTCCTGCTGTTGTTCCCCACTCTCACAGTAGCTAGCTAGCTCCCCACTTCCTGCTGTTGTTCCCCACTCTCACAGTAGCTAGCTAGTTCACTTCACTTCCTGCTGTTGTTCCCCACTCTCACAGTAGCTAGCTAGTTCACTTCACTTCCTGCTGTTGTTCCCCACTCTCACAGTAGCTACCGCCTCACTTCACTTCCTGCTGTTGTTCCCCACTCTCACAGTAGCTAGCTAGCTCCCCACTTCCTGCTGTTGTTCCCCACTCTCACAGTAGCTAGCTAGTTCACTTCACTTCCTGCTGTTGTTCCCCACTCTCACAGTAGCTAGCTAGTTCACTTCACTTCCTGCTGTTGTTCCCCACTCTCACAGTAGTGTGTTCTCATTTTTATTACATTTTTCTCTCTCGCTCTCTCTCTCGTTCGTTGGCCAGACCATGATCCATGACTGCCACACTTGTTTTGATGTGGGCTGGGCTGGTATCCACAAAGAGTCTCAGATTAAGAGAGCCCAGATCAGTTCTCCTAATCTGGCCCAGGGGTCAACGGAAGGAACATCTCTGTCAGACTGAGAATAGGATTTCGGCAAAACTGTTTAATATAATGACAGCAAAATAGCAACACATTTATTGTAATAATGCCATAACACATTACTTGTAACAAAGCTTTAGAAATATTGGCTTTTGTTAGATGGATGCATCACATTTTATACCACGTAATTTTTCATTCCAGTTAATGACTCTATAAAAATGCCTGCGGCCGCCACTGCAATAATATCTTATTAGAAAAACACTGTTACAGTTGAAGGTTTCAGAAGAAAAGAGGAATGCCATTTCAAACTGTAGCAATTAGTGCTCTCCACGATTGTTGATTGGGATGCAATCAGCAAATCAACATGAAAATAAGAAGCAGATTCGCAGGGCAGTCAGATGATCTCATGTTTTAACAGTCTTTTCAATGGCCTCGGAAGCAGCATTTATGGTTGCCGCTGTGGTGTTTTGGAGGAAAAATGACATGGGCAATTTCACCAGTTAATGTCTTTTTGTTTGTCCCTAATCACTGTTTTATTCATTTGCACGGTTATGGAAAAGCGTTGCATAATTTAACGTTTGATCAAACCGCTTTTGAACGCTACTCTATTACCATGTGAAATCTGTTCAGCGGCGTGGCCACTTAAACCATGTTAGGATTCTGAGCTCTTTTCTTTCCTATGGTGAACAAATCCAAGTTGTTATGTTGACAGGTTTGTTTAATGGCTTCCTATGTAGATCTAACTCATTATTTAGTCCCCATTCTGTTTCTGAATTGGTTTTGACACCTGTTTCGCTCTGCTTTTTTTCTTCACAGGACCTGAAAAAGCCATTTGATAAGTCCTGGAAAGACTATGAAACAAAAGCGTAAGTTTAAAAAAATATATATTTTACCAACACCAATATGAAATTAGGTTCTGGCCCATTTGACATGATTAGCTTAGAGTACGGAGACAATCAGGTGATCATTCCATTGTCTTTTGATCCGTTGGTTCATACTATGTCCATACTGTAGCAGTAGGTTCAACTGATTCTCAAGCAGATATTAGTTCTATCATATTTGTCATTGGTAGAGCCCGATTTTATTTTCAAATGCATAAGCAACATGTTGAATGAGATCTTATAATGAACACTATTCCCCAACCAACCTCACCTTGCAATCATCAATGAATACACCCTCAGTGATAAATCATCCCATCTCTATCCACACTGACATCATTGTGATTTTGCATGCAACGGTATATGACGGTTTATAGCACTCTGATATATTTTCCAAGCTGCAAAGGACATTCTTTACTGAAAGGGTAATACATTTTCTTCTGCAACGCCTGTCGGTGACGTGACAGTACTGACGTGTTGCCCCCCCTGCTAGACTGCTATCAATGGAGGGCAGTACTATGCTTGATCAAGGACATCGTTGTCCCATCTGCTCTGATGTTCTTTGAACTTTACCGATCACAATCGGATTGGTACTCTTAATATTATCTCTATAATATCTCTAATCTCTTTGTCTGCTATTATAATGAGGCCTTTCTTATTTGCACACCGAAAGAGATGACTCTCTGCCCCAAACTCTTCTGGCCCCTACCACCTTAAATTGGTCACTACTGTTAGTCCCATTTGATCTACTGTCTCCATCTCTGGTGGCTCGTGTGGCTGTTTTTAGCTTTCTCTCTCTACTCCCATGTTTCTGGGTTGAGGATTAAGGTGACGGCTTTGCAGATGTTCTACTAATGAAAGCAGTCGCATCTTGATGTCTTACCAGATGACAGTTTCAGACCAAAAAAGGAAGCCACCCAAAATGGCTGAATATAATCCAGATGACTTTGCCTGAGGCAGTTGAATGTTTGTGAAGCGGCGGCAGGAACTGACTTGGGTTAAGTTGTTTTGGAACCGCAGTAGATGATATAACGTTAGACTTGCAGGAGCAGACCATAGTGCAGCGCTGGCTCGTGCATTCACACCGTTTTGCCATCAGCTTGATGCCCCCCCCTCTCTTTTTGGTATGAGCCGTTGGTAGTTTTTGTCTTGGTTCAGTTTCCTTTGGAATGGCCTTGTTGCATCTGTGTCTTGATGGATTCAAATGAGCTCTCGAATCTGAACGAAAACAAGGCTCCCTAAGCTTCCTCATAGGAGCAGCCAAATGCGGCATGCTTTTGTAGGGGAATATGCTAAGCTAGTTAGCATATGGAAAATAATGCCCGGTTGCATGGAATGCCCTCCCCCTTCCGCTATATTGACTGTTTGGTGTGTGTGTGTCTATGGTTGGAAATGCCCTTTGACCCCCGATGATGTCACTTCCTGTCCCAGCACTAAGATTGAGAAGGAAAAGAAGGAACACGCGCGGCAGCACGGCATGATCCGCACGGAGATCAGCGGGGCGGAAATCGCAGAGGAGATGGAGAAGGAGAGGAGGTTCTTCCAGCTACAGATGTGTGAGGTGGGTAAGGAAAGTGGTGGAGCTCAGGCCTGTTTTTCCAGGTTGGGTCAAGTCTACAGCTGTAGTTGAGGGTTTGCTGACATTGTGAAATTCTTTCTCGAAGTATCTTCTCAAAGTGAACGAGATCAAGATCAAGAAAGGGGTGGACCTACTCCAGAATCTCATCAAATACTTCCACGCACAGTGCAAGTAAGTCCTGCAGTCAGTGAAAGAGTGCATTTGACCAAGTGCTCACCTCGTGGGGAAAACGGCTTATGTAGATTTGACTCTCTCTTTAGTTTTTTTCAGGATGGGCTGAAAGCAGTAGACAACCTCAAACCATCCATAGAGAAACTAGCTACAGACTTACACACAGTGAGTTCCTCAATACTAATGTTGACATCTTCATGGGGTATGTAGAGACTTGCCTTTCCTTCATCAAGCGTGCTGAATTCATCAAACGTATTCTGTGTGACTCTGTAACCTTTGTTATGACCCTTGTGGCCTTTGTATGACCTGTGTAGGACCTCTATGACCTTTCTGTGACCCTTTCCAGATAAAGCAGGCCCAGGACGAGGAGAGGAAGCAGCTCACTCAGCTACGGGACGTCCTCAAGTCAGCGCTGCATGTGGAGCAGAAGGAGGTAACTCCCATTGACTTCGACCGCTCTAGTGCCGCAAAGTGTGTTTTAGCTTGGGCAGCGCCATTGAGGACTTTTACCATTGGGAGATTCTCATTTGGGCAAAAGTCCGTCCTCTCCTTGACTCCTCCGTCCTCTCTCCTCCGTGACCCGGAAACCGATGTGGTCGAGGAGAGTGTCAATTTTGTTTGTAGGTGAACAAAGGAGTCTGCCACCCTCCTCGATTTAACTACTTTGTCAGGATACGCAAAAGTTTTAATACCCGCCACACACTCTTTGAATCAGCTGTTGTTTTCTCAAAGGAGAAAAGCATGCAAACATTTAAAAAACACTACTTATTCTTTTATCTATAAAATTCGTTTTTACTTTACACTTTTAATTTGGGATTCCACCCCTGTAAATATAATATGCCTGATGACTCGTGAATGGAAAGTCATTTCATACAAGCGCTTGTTGTCCACGTTCCCTCTCTGCGGTTACCTTTGACCTTTTTTTAAAAGGAAGTGAGAGGTAGTAGGAAAAAGGACACAGGAGTTGAGCTAAACCAAATGAGATCCTCCCATTTTTAAGTAGTCAACTCGGTGGGACTTCTTAAGGATTAAGGAAGGATCACATAATTCCGTCCAGATCTCACACACACACACACATTCATGCATACTGCTGTATACAACACACGGCAACTCTCAAACTCTATAGACCCAGTATTTTCACTGTCAAAATCCCAAGTTAGACATCCAATAATATAGCCGTCTGTATCTCATCTAATCTGCCTCATTCGTATCCTATGAGTGATGCACTTACATGTTAAAAATCCTGATGTAATTCAACCAAAGCCCTCTTCACTCCCTGTCAACTTTAGCTAGTGTGTCGAGAGCAAACATTAATGCTCTGGTTAAGCACTCTTATGTGCTTAATACTCTAATTTACCAGATGCTTTTATCCAAAGTGACTTACAGTTAACACATGTACTTATGTCCTTTCTGGCTTCAGCTACTGTGTGGAGAATTAGTGTACTGTTACACTATCTTACCTCACTGTTCTCCTCTTTACTTTACTGCCTCCGCCTCTTTGTGAACCAAGTCTAGGAGAGTAAGTGTATCCTCAGCGCCCCCTTACTGTGTCAGTCTATCTGTGGTCGTGGTGTTTTGATAGTCCCCCTTACTGTGCCAGTCTGTCTGTGGTCGTGGTGTTTTGATAGTCCCCCTTACTGTGCCAGTCTGTCTGTGGTCGTGGTGTTTTGATAGTCCCCCTTACTGTGCCAGTCTGTCTGTGGTCGTGGTGTTTTGATAGACCCCCTTACTGTGCCAGTCTGTCTGTGGTCGTGGTGTTTTGATAGACCCCCTTACTGTGCCAGTCTGTCTGTGGTCGTGGTGTTTTGATAGACTGGCACAGTAAGGGGGACTATCAAAACACCACGACCACAGATAGACTGGCACAGTAAGGGGGTCTATCAAAACACCACGACCACAGATAGACTGGCACAGTAAGGGGGACTATCTGTGGTCGTGGTGTTTTGATAGACTGGCACAGTAAGGGGGTCTATCAAAACACCACGACCACAGATAGACTGGCACAGTAAATCTGTGGTCGTGGTGTTTTGATAGACCCCCTTACTGTGCCAGTCTATCTGTGGTCGTGGTGTTTTGATAGTGAGAAGTTTGTCTGAAGCATTTTCAGTAGAGAGCGTTTGTGGCAGTCTCTAAAAGGGATTTAGTGGGGGGGATTTCTGGGTTGTATTCGTTAGGCACCAAATGTAAGAAAACACTCCGAACAGAGTGAAACGCAAAGGTACTATCTATTTCTGAAATGGTGGTTTTTCATTTAAATTGTGCTACGTTGTGACTTAATGAATACAACCCTGTCTTCCTAGATGTTCCTGTTGACAATGGTAACACTAGATACAGAACCCTGAAGATATTTCTTTAGAATATCTTCCAAAAGTCTTTGCTTTGGCCCCTCCCCCTCTCGGTTTCCCCTATACCACTTCCTCTGAGGAGATGACCTCACTAGTGCATGACCCCAAGGCTTTGCTTGTCCTATATACATATTGTGGCAGCATCTCAATCGTCTAAAGAGGCTCCCCTTCCTTGCCTTCCCTACTTCATCTGCACTAAAGCAAATCCCCAGCCAGCCTCCCCATCCGCCATATTGCACTTCTATCCTAGATTTTAGCCTGTATTTTTCAGATCAGTGCTGACAAAGGAAAAGAAACAAGGAGTGGAAGCCAATTTAGACAATTGAGATGCACCCCACGCACACTCACTGCAGTGTCTTGTGCCTTTGCCTACATCGATCCTTATGTTTGTATGTGTCTGTGTGCTGGTATTGTTGAAGGAT
Organism: Thymallus thymallus; assembly: GCA_023634145.1. Classification (NCBI taxonomy): domain Eukaryota; kingdom Metazoa; phylum Chordata; class Actinopteri; order Salmoniformes; family Salmonidae; genus Thymallus; species Thymallus thymallus. The sequence continues at coordinate 36,684,195 of CM042405.1, forward strand.
TCCCAGGTGCGACAGAGCGCTACCTACAGTTTGCACCAGCCGCAGGGCAACAAGGAGCACGGTACTGAGCGCTGTGGGAACCTCTACAAGAAGAGTGACGGGTCAGTTTCTCTCTTCTGTTAAACATCATCTTCAACAAAAGTTAAAGACTACGGATAAAGATGCTCTGGAACTTTTGGCGACTAAGTATTTTGCTGGATGTGTCATAAGGTAGTTCATACATGCATCATTTATTAACAGAATTACTGTCTCATTTCAGTTAGCCACAAAATCCCTAGTTCGAAAGCAACGTGCGTGGGCCAGCCCCCCCCCCCATGTGGGCCAGCCCCCCCCCCCCCCCCATGTGGGCCAGCCCCCTAGCCATTCGAGTTCTAGCCAATGAGCTTCAGCCCCTTGCCATTTGAGTGACAGTTATCAAGATGCACACACAGCGGAGCGAGAGGGAGCGGGTCGATGACGGGGGGCACATATCTGCATATGTTACGTAGTACGCAATTTTCGGGGACCACTTTTGGCTCGTGAGCGATACTTTCATAACTGCTGGCTGAAAAGTATACAAAAGTACCAGAGAATCTCTTTAATGTTGTTTTTATGGCTGAGTGTCTCTCCATAGACATGAATACACTGCCCATCATTACTTATGACATGAATACACTGCCCATCATTACTTATGACATAAATACACTGCCCATCATTACTTATGACATGAATACACTGCCCATCATTACTTATGACATGAATACACTGCCCATCATTACTTATGACATGAATACACTGCCCATCATTACTTATGACATGAATACACTGCCCATCATTACTTATGACATGAATACACTGCCCATCATTACTTATGACATGAATACACTGCCCATCATTACTTATGACATGAATACACTGACCATCATTACTTATGACATGAATACACTGCCCATCATTACTTATGACATGAATACACTGACCATCATTACTTATGACATGAATACACTGACCATCATTACTTATGACATGAATACACTGCCCATCATTACTTATGACATGAATACACTGCCCATCATTACTTATGACATGAATACACTGCCCATCATTACTTATGACATGAATACACTGCCCATCATTACTTATGACATGAATACACTGCCCATCATTACTTATGACATGAATACACTGCCCATCATTACTTATGACATGAATACACTGCCCATCATTACTTATGACATGAATACACTGCCCATCATTACTTATGACATGAATACACTGCCCATCATTACTTATGACATGAATACACTGCCCATCATTACTTATGACATGAATACACTGACCATCATTACTTATGACATGAATACACTGACCATCATTACTTATGACATGAATACACTGACCATCATTACTTATGACATGAATACACTGACCATCATTACTTATGACATGAATACACTGCCCATCATTACTTATGACATGAATACACTGCCCATCATTACTTATGACATGAATACACTGCCCATCATTACTTATGACATAAATACACTGCCCATCATTACTTATGACATGAATACACTGCCCATCATTACTTATGACATGAATACACTGCCCATCATTACTTATGACATGAATACACTGACCATCATTACTTATGACATGAATACACTGACCATCATTACTTATGACATGAATACACTGACCATCATTACTTATGACATGAATACACTGACCATCATTACTTATGACATGAATACACTGCCCATCATTACTTATGACATGAATACACTGACCATCATTACTTATGACATGAATACACTGCCCATCATTACTTATGACATGAATACACTGACCATCATTACTTATGACATGAATACACTGACCATCATTACTTATGCACATATCAATGAGCATCACACTGTTGTGGTGGAAGTTGATAATTAATTAGCCATGTCTGTTACACAATGTGGATTCATGTTTAGTGTGTTACACTGGCGCTGGGGTGTCGAAGTGTGTGTGTCACGATGTCGTGTTTCACCCCCCCCTCCCCAGGCTAAGGAAAGTGTGGCAGAAGAGAAAGTGTTCAGTGAAGAACGGATACCTCACCATATCACACGGGACGGTGAGTAATGTGCACGCACGCACGCACACACACACACACACACACACACACACACACACACACACACACACACACACACACACACACACACACAGACACAGACACACACACACACACACACACAGACACACAGACACACAGACACACAGACACACACACACACAGACACACACACACACAGACACACACACACACACACACAGACACACACACACACACACACAGACACACACACACACACACACACACACACACACACACACACACACACACACACACACACACACACACACACACACACACACACACACACACACACACACACACACACACAGACACACACACACACAGACACACACACACAGACACAGACACACAGACACAGACACAGACACAGACACAGACACACACACACAGACACACACACACAGACACACACACACAGACACACACACAGACACACACACAGACACACACACAGACACACACACAGACACACACACAGACACACACACAGACACACACACAGACACACACACAGACACACACACAGACACACACACAGACACACACACAGACACACACACAGACACACACAGAGGGCAAGATGGCCTCCTCTCAGCCAGTTGAATCTACAGTAAGGCTAGTGGCTTACACTTCACTTAATGGAGATAAAGCCAATCATTATTTCACTAATTCTGTCAAACCAGACTTGAGCACTGTTTATCAAACCTTTTCTCTCCAAGGACAAAAAAACAGTTCCTATTGATTTCATTAACAATGTGCAAAAAGACTGTTAAACTGGAGAAGCATATTCAATGTTTCAACCATACGTTGGCTTAGTTGACTGTGTGACCTGGGAACGTTCCTACCCTACATTAGTTGACTGTGTGACCTGGGAACGTTCCTACCCTACATTAGTTGACTGTGTGACCTGGGAACGTTCCTACCCTACATTAGTTGACTGTGTGACCTGGGAACGTTCCTACCCTACATTAGTTGACTGTGTGACCTGGGAACGTTCCTACCCTACATTAGTTGACTGTGTGACCTGGGAACGTTCCTACCCTACATTAGTTGACTGTGTGACCTGGCCTCCAGGGAGAGATCCACCTGGGAACGTTCCTACCCTACATTGCCCCACGCAACCACAGACAAGATCCAATGTAGCACATCCTACCTAATTATCAGCTCTCTGCTAACTGGCAGCTTATCCACTAGTCCCGTCCCGTCCCGTCTTGTCCCGTCCCGTCTTGTCTTGTCTTGTCCCGTCGTCTCTTGTTTTGGCCTGTTTTGACTTCTCTCTATTCTATTATTATTATTATTATTATTATTATTATTATTATTATTATTTCTCTTATTTTATTCTTCCCCTACTTTTCTTCTCTTTCTTACCTTTTGGTTGTAGTCGACATCTTCACTATAATAAACAGTTATATGTACAGGGAGGGTTCAGTTATATGTACGGGGAGGGTTCAGTTATATGTACAGGGGGAGGGTTCAGTTATATGTACAGGGGGAGGGTTCAGTTATATGTACAGGGGGAGGGTTCAGTTATATGTACAGGGGGAGGGTTCAGTTGTATGTACAGGGGGAGGGTTCAGTTGTATGTACAGGGGGAGGGTTCAGTTGTATGTACAGGGGGAGGGTTCAGTTGTATGTACAGGGGGAGGGTTCAGTTATATGTACAGGGGGAGGGTTCAGTTATATGTACAGGGGGAGGGTTCAGTTATATGTACAGGGGGAGGGTTCAGTTGTATGTACAGGGGGAGGGTTCAGTTATATGTACAGGGAGGGTTCAGTTGTATGTACAGGGGGAGGGTTCAGTGGTATGTACAGGGGGAGGGTTCAGTTATATGTACAGGGGGAGGGTTCAGTTATATGTACAGGGAGGGTTCAGTGGTATGTACAGGGGGAGGGTTCAGTGGTATGTACAGGGGGAGGGTTCAGTTATATGTACAGGGGGAGGGTTCAGTGGTATGTACAGGGGGAGGGTTCAGTGGTATGTACAGGGGGAGGGTTCAGTGGTATGTACAGGGGGAGGGTTCAGTTATATGTACAGGGGGAGGGTTCAGTTGTATGTACAGGGGGAGGGTTCAGTTATATGTACACGGGGAGGGTTCAGTTATATGTACAGGGGGAGGGTTCAGTTGTATGTACAGGGGGAGGGTTCAGTTGTATGTACAGGGGGAGGGTTCAGTTGTATGTACAGGGGGAGGGTTCAGTTGTATGTACAGGGGGAGGGTTCAGTTGTATGTACAGGGGGAGGGTTCAGTTATATGTACAGGGGGAGGGTTCAGTTATATGTACAGGGGGAGGGTTCAGTTGTATGTACAGGGGGAGGGTTCAGTTGTGTGTACAGGGGGAGGGTTCAGTGGTATGTACAGGGGGAGGGTTCAGTTGTATGTACAGGGGGAGGGTTCAGTGATATGTACACGGGGAGGGTCCAGTGATATGTACATTTTTTAAATGTAATTTATCTTAAATGGTGGTAGTATTAGTGTCAGTCACTCTTACACGTCAAAGAGTATTATATATCTCGGCTGCATTCCAAATGGCACCCATAGGACTCTAGTCAAAAGCCAGGCTAGCTCACAGAGATTTTCCCCTCTGCTCTGCTCTCACTTTAGCAGGCTCTTCTTCACTCCATTACACTAGATTGAATCTCTCTCTCACCCCCCCCCCCCCCTCTCTCTCTCTCCCCCAAACCCCCCCCCCCCCCCCCTTCTCTCTCTTTCCCCTTTCTCTCTAATAAAAAAAAAAAATGAATATAGCTCGTCCTCTCTCCCTGTCCAACCAGCCGTGTGTAGAGGTCGAAGCAGGGAAAGCAATCAAGGCTGGTTTTTAAGCTCCCTGAGCTGATCACCAATCATGGCCTGGTTTCGTCCTCCACTGCAGAGCAGAACACCACAGTACAGAAGTTAATCCTCCATGAGCAGGCCCATTCTGACAGACCTTGACACCGGGGGGAAATATAGCTATATACGAGAGCCTGGCTATTAGTGTTGTTATGTTGTAACAACTAAGGGAGAAGGGAAGGGGAATTTGCCAGTGGGTTATTCTATGCTGTGCTGAAGTAGCTCTGCAGTCCAGGACTGTATAAGATTGTTGTAATGTATTTCATGTTTTATAGCAAGCATAATGTGTTTTCTTTGATAGATTATGTTTTTCATATATTTTGAGTGCATGTAGGCTAAATGAATGCTTTCATCCAGGTACAGTGCACATCCCCTCTGATGAATATGGTTATTGTGATCAACCGCTGAAGGCATCAGCATTCTTCAGTTCAGCTGGTGCCCAGCCGAACCGAACGAGGGTGCTCGCATATTCCTTTAAAAGACCTTCTCTTGAAAAACAAGAAAAAAGTGGCAATAGTCATGTTTGTCCATTTTGATACACCGTAGCGAGTATGCACTTCCTCAAAATAGTCAGAATTAATCAAAGATAACTCAAGAGATCTGTCATTAATTTGCAGAGAAGATCTTAGTTGCGCAATTTTACATCTAAGATGTTTGGTTCAGTGTTTCTCAATGAAAGAATGTGGATGAAAACGAGTCGTCTCTCGTGCCAACAGACTATAGAATCGCTACTGTTGACCAATCACCGACGAAGGGGCGTAGACTTCGGCTTCCGACTTCGGCTTGCCTCAAGCAAAAATATTGTGTGCCCGAAACACCCGCAAAGACATTTTACCGAAGTCCAAAACAAAATGTTGTCATAAATATGCATGCGGAAGCTTGCGGACGCCTTTAGTGATCAAACTTACATATGTGATGGCTATAAGAGGAGGATGCACTGTATCTTTGTTCTGGTGCTTTGTGTTCCCTGATTCTCATGTTTCCTTCCTGTCCTCCCCTCTCTCTCTCGTTCAGGCGAACCGACCACCGGCCAAACTCAACCTCCTCACCTGTCAGGTGAAACACAACCCAGAAGAGAAGAAGAGCTTTGACCTCATCTCACGTAGGTTTACCCAGCCTTTAACTCCTCTTCCCCTTCTGTTATCTCCTCTCCTCTCCTCCCCTCTCCTCTCCTCTCCTCCTCCCTTTGTGTCTCACAGAAGTACCTCAACAAATGAACCTTGCACTAATGATAGTTCTCGTTGTAGAGATATCTACTACAGACTAACTAGGGAGGAGAGTCTGTCTCGATAGGAGGGGAAATCTGAGCTTTTCCGTGGAATGAGGGCAGCAGGAAAGGAGTTAGGAATAGTTGAATCGCTGTAAGATTCGTATTCATGGAAGACTCAGTACTTTGTGCCTCCACACAAGCTTCTCCGAATCTGCAGCGTATTTAGAAGTAAAATGGTTATTTTTCTCTCTGTTTATCAGTCTGACTGTAGGAGGATTGAGTGCAATAGGACTTTCTCAAAGTTTTTACTTTATTGTACAATAGGATGTTTGGTCAACTTTTACCTCTGTCTTGCATAGATGGCACATAGTCATTTAAAATCTCAACCGTTCAGCCTTGGTACTCACATAGCCTTGGTACTCACATAGCCTTGGTACTCACATAGCCTTGGTACTCACATAGCCTTGGTACTCACATAGCCTTGGTACTCACATAGCCTTGGTACTCACATAGCCTTGGTACTCACATAGCCTTGTCAGCCGGGTGCTTTGATGGGCTCTTAAGGGAATTGCTCTCCGCTCTTACATTTCTTGTCTTTGATAAATGTCTTGTTTCACTGTCACCCACCCACCCCTATCACCCCCTCACCCCTATCACCCCCTCTCTCCTATCACCCCCTCTCTCCTAGATGACAGAACGTATCACTTTCAGGCCGAGGACGACCCAGAATGTCAGATGTAAGTGTGTTCCTTCCTTGTGTGTGTGTGTGTGTGTGTGTACAGGACATGTGAGAGTGTGTCCTGTTGACCCTCCACACGTTTACATCTTGTTTGGGTTGTGTGTGTGTGGGGGGAAGGTGTGTGTGTGTGTACAGGACACCCTCTAGTCTAACCCAATGTTGACCCCCCCCTGTGTGTGTTTTCAGATGGATCTCTGTGCTGCAGAACAGCAAGGAGGAAGCCCTGAATAATGCCTTTAAAGGGGACCAGCACGTTGGAGAGAACAACATTGTCCAGGAACTGACCAAGGCCATCCTGGGAGAGGTCAAGAGGATGACCGGCAACGACATCTGCTGCGACTGCGGAGCCCCCAGTGAGTGACCGGGCGTAACATACATGTTAATACACACACACACACACACACACACACACACACACCTTTTCAGTGCACAATAACACCTGTGTATAAATAATCTTACAGCCTTTATGAATGCACAAAATGTATGAAGGATCCATGAACGGTTTTACCTCATTGTGCTAGAGGTCACTTGTATTGTTATTCACAGACACCGTTAACAAAGTATTATGTAATGAAGAACTCCGTGTGGTCTCTTTACACCAACACTGTAGAGAATGAGGAATGCCCATGAGCCACTGCAGCCAGTCGTTAACCTGTAGTAGAAATAGCTCTCCTACCAAGGACACTGTTACCTCTCTCTCTGCCTCTTTTTCTCTCTCTCTCTCTATCCTTCTCTCTCTCTCTCCCTTCCTCCCAGACCCTACCTGGCTCTCCACTAACCTGGGCATCCTGACCTGCATAGAGTGTTCTGGGATCCACAGGGAGCTGGGAGTCCATTACTCCAGGATCCAGTCCCTCACACTGGATGTCCTCAGCACCTCCGAACTCTTGGTAAGAAGCCATTTTGTGCCGCAACGCTCACCACACATCAGCTAGTTTCACATTATGGTAATAAGGTTCTGTGGCGTTGGGAGGTTAGGCGCAGTTGTGTTTATACACAGGTAATGGGAAAATCTCAATGGCATGTCCTTGATTCCTCGTGTCCTCTCTCCTCACCTCCTTCTCAAAATCCATTCGATAAGAAGGTCAGAAGTCCCTTCTGGAAATGCAGTTGAGATTCTCCCAATGTGGGAGAGCACCAAGTATACCAACACCCTTGGCCTGATTCTGCCAGACTCTATTCTCTGCTACGCTCCATTGGGATAGATAGCCAGTATTAGAGGTTTGGAGCTGCTTCCACTTTGCATATTTCAAAAACGTTCTGTTTTTCAACTAAAATGAGAGTTTCTATTGGACAAATTCAGGTAGGTCCCTCCCCTCTTCGTTCCGTTTGCTTCCGTTTCAGAAACGTTTTGCAACAGAATCGGCCGAATGAATACACCCCCATTGTTTCACATTATTTGGCCACAAGGAGAGGGTGGAACGCATGCAGTGTTTCCCCACGTGCACGCACGCACACCATTGATTTCAGCATTTTCTGAAGTAGCTAAGCAGAAGAAATGGAGCATGAGATGAATGTATACAGTATAAACTGTACTGTATAGCATCCTCAGAGAGGAGGCTCATTTGCACTTGTATGGGCTGTCACTCTGCTAAGCGCTTACCTGTTTGTGTGTGTTTTACCATGAAGCTGGCCAAGAACGTGGGGAACGCAGGCTTTAACGACATCATGGAGGCTTGTCTATCTGCAGAAGATGTGGTCAAACCCAACCCTGCCAGTGACATGTAAGTTCTCTCACTCTCTTTCCCGGTCTCTACCTTCTCAGGGTCCCAGTACAGTAGCCCCCCCCCCCCCCCCTACCCAGACCCTCCCAGTGAAAGTGACTAAGGCTGTGCCTTAATATAGTGACCTACTTTTGACCAGGACCCACAAGGCTCTGTCAACAAGCAGAAAACTAATTTATCCCTCTAGAATTTTAGTTTGAACTCTCAGATAATTTATGGCTTTAAGTAACAGATACATCAGATACATGGTGTGTATTTGAACACTTAGACTGCATTTACACAGGCAGCACAATTTAGATTCCCCCCTAGTTATTGGCAGAAGAGCTGATCTGATTGGTTAGAATTGGACTGCCTGTGTAAACACAGGGATAATTCATGCAAAATGTATATTTGGGTCAAATTAGCCTTACCTTGAGTTGTCTGAAGTCCCATGGTGACAGAATCCACAATAATCCATTATTTACTTCTGGCTACAGCCTGGAGTTAGCATATTAACATCGTCAGAATTCATGACTGTAAACAGCCCAGCCGATGTAAGCATATTAACATCGTCAGAATTCATGACTGTAAACAGCCCAGCCTGGAGTTAGCAAAGCTGCACTGCAACCTCCTAAAAAATCCTTCAAACTAATTTGGTAACATTGATACTCGTAAATAACCCCTCTGTGTTTTTTTCCCATGCGAGAATGTTGTTATTTTTGCAATAAAATGTAAATGTATGAATGCTTTGATTAGTTCCATCAAGCCACCGGCGAGAAACGGATGCGGCTGTGAGACTACATAAGGAAATGGTTCCAGTTTTGAGTGACAAAATTCCAGCGACTATTTCAGCATTATGCACGTAAAACATCCCTGCAGCTTTACCAAGATCGGTTGGGCTGCTCACAGTCATTCATTCAGAATTCAGTAGTAAATAATGGATTATTGTGAATTCTTTCCCCATGGGCCTTCAGACGCAACTAAAGGTAAGGCTAATTTGATTCAAATATACAGTTTGGCTGAGCTAAGTGTATGGTCTTGCTCCCTCTGTTACAGGCAAGCCCGTAAGGACTTCATCACAGCCAAGTACACAGAAAAGCGTTTCGCCAGAAGGAAGTGTCCAGACGGGGCGTCTAAGCTGCACACGCTGTGTGACGCGGTCAAGGCCCGGGACATTTTCTCTCTGATCCAGGTGTACGCGGAGGGAGTGGACCTGATGGTGCCCGTCCCCCTAGCCAACGGACATGTGAGTCTACATGTCCACATTAGGGTGCTGACCCCAGCCATAACGTGCTGCTACAGATATTTATTTTCATATTGTCCTTTCCAGGCCATCACGGTACAGCTCGGATTGGCTTGGCTCTGCTTAGCTCAGTAGTGTGATTTCACCCCAACTCTCAGTTGACTTAATTTTAGCTCGGGTGGGGTGGTTTGAGGTTGGGAACAGGACTGTCATCACATTGTATCTGTCCAGGTGCTCTCAACTGTCACAGCTGTAGTGGAATTCAAATGTCAGTATTTTGGTTAATTCTCTTTGCTGGGCTGTGAAAAACAACTGCTCCTGGCGGTGTAAATGCTTTGTATAATAGATCAATCATCACTACAAACACCTGGCTCACATTCAGGGCCATTACTGCTTTTACTGCTTATAGCAAAGCAGACTACCAAAAGGGAGCATATATGAACATTTTGATCAAAGTCCCAGTGTTTCTCAGTGTCAGCCACTCCATTTTGTCTCTGATCTGTGTTGTGTCCCTGAGGTCTCACCACGGACATTTTGGATCTTTTGTGTGTGGTTGCAGGAACAAGGAGAGACGGCCCTTCACCTAGCCGTCAGACTAGTGGACAGGACCTCGCTCCATATCGTCGACTTCCTCACTCAAAACAGGTAAGGGAATAAAAGGAGATGTCAATGAGCTTTATGTAAAAAAAAATTTTAAAAAACACTACCCGTCATACATGTCATGAGAATGACTCAACAGAAGTCATGAACAGTCATAAGACTGACTTAACACACAAACTACTCTGTTATTGTTTTTTAACACAGTCCCACAGAATGCAAATTCATTTTACATTTGAATATTGTTCAGAACAAGTGGTGAAATGATGCTGTTGAGTGTTCATGGTTATCCTTCTAACTGTCACTGACTGCCTTCCCCTGTCTCTTCTCCCCCACAGTGTGAACCTGGACAAGCAGACAGCCAAAGGCAGCACGGCCCTCCACTACTGCTGCCTGACTGACAACATGGAGTGTTTGAAACTGCTGCTGCGGGGCAAGGCATCCATAGACATTGGTAAGACTACTGAGTTTACAAACAGCATGGATGCAAAATGCTAGTGTTGACTTTGTTTATTATGTCGAACAATAACATGATTTATGTTTTAATTCATAGCTACAGAAATTATAACTAAGACTCTAAAATATAATTATTAAGACACACACACATAGAAGCACAACGTTTCCTCCACATGAATGTGCTATACAGCCTTGTTTTGGTCGGGCAGAGTTCCCTCAGGCCCTTGGTTTGACAAGAGACACCATTTTCCCACAACGGCTCAAACTCTCTGCTTCTGTCTTCTGACTCCGTACAAACCGGCCCATGATAAGAACGAGAAAGAGATACACAGACTATTTAGTGTGGGGAATCCTGCTAATTATTGCTCTCCAGCAACAGAGTTGACAAAGGAGCAGGGGGCCATGGTCTGTGGACCGTAATGTGTCTTTATGTGCCAAGGAATCTCCTTGTTTCAGGCCACCCAGTTTCACACACTATCTTCAATGTTATCTAGTTTACAGAGACGGGGAGGGGAGAAGGTGTTGTTACAAACGTGGCTGTTGACAAACGTAGCTTGGCTCTCTGTCTAGCTGCCAAAGCAGTAGGCCCCCCTGGCGGCCTGGTGGTATGCTAGCATTGTGTTGACAGGTTGTTGAGTTGGGTGTAGATATCTTCATAATTCATGTGGTAGTGTGTGGAGGACACAAGGTCTAATTTACACGTGTATTTATAATGTAAATGGATGATAAATGATGTGTTCTTCCTGTAGCTAATGAGTCTGGGGAGACGCCGCTGGACATCGCTAAGAGATTGAAGCACCTGCAGTGTGAGGAGCTGGTGAGTGGTGAGTGGTGAGTGGTGAGTGGTGATTGGTGAGTGGTGTGTGTGTGTCTTTATCAGGATAGGGAGTGACTCCTTATCTTTAAGCTTTGTTTGAGCCATTAATCACTGTCAGTGTGTGTGTAGCTGAACACTGCGCTGGCGGGGAAGTTCAACGTCCACGTGCACGTCGAGTATGAGTGGCGTCTGCACCATGAAGACATGGACGAGAGTGACGAGGACCTGGATGAGAAGGTGAGGGTGGGACTCACTTCAGATCACACACACACACACACTGTGAACTCACAACACACACTGTGAACTCACCACACACACTGTGAACTCACCACACACACTGTGAACTCACCACACACACACTGTGAACTCACCACACACACACTGTGAACTCACCACACACACACTGTGAACTCACCACACACACACTGTGAACTCACCACACACACACACACACACACACACACACACACACACACACTGTGAACTCACCACACGCACGCCTTGAACTCACCACACACACACACACACACACACACACACACACACACACACACACACACACACACACACACACACACACACACTGTGAACTCACCACACACACACACACTGTGAACTCACCACACACACTCGCCTGGACACAGCACTTAGCTGTGGTATATTGGCCGTATATCACAAACCCCCGAGGTGCCTTATTGCTATTATAAACTGGTTACCAACGTAATTAGAGCAGTAAAAATGCATGTTTTGTCATACCTGTGGTCTTTCAGCCAATCAGCATTCAGGGCTCAAACCACCCAGTTTATAAATATACACTACCGTTCAAAAGTTACATACATACATACATACATACATACATACATACATACATACATACATACATACATACATACATACATACATACATACATACATACATACATACATACACTGGGGGCCAAAGATTCAAGGGTTTTTCTTTATTTGCACTATTTTTTTTACATTGTTGAATAAAAGTGAAGACATAACACGTATGGAATCATTTGTTGTTAAACAAATCAAAATATATTTTATATTTGAGATTCTTCAAATAGCCACCCTTTGCCTTGATGACAGCTTTGCACACTTTGGCATTCTCTCAACCAGCTTCACCTGGAATGCTTTTCCATCAGTCTAGATGGAGTTCCCACATATGCTGAGCACTTTTTGCCTGCTTTACCTTCAATGAGGTCTGACTCGTCCCAAACCATCTAAATTTGGTTGAGGTTGGAACCAAAAATCTAAAATTTAGTAGTGGTTTCATTGCAGCAATTCGACCATGAAGTGGGTGTGCAAAGCTGTCATCAAGGCAAAGGGTTGCTACTTTGAAGAATCTCAAATATAAATATATTTAACACTTTTTTGGTTACTACATGATTCCATATGTGTTATGTCATAGTTTTGATGTCTTCACTTTTATTCTACAACGTAGAAAATAGTGCAAATAAAGAAAAACCCTTGAATGAGTAATATTCCAAACTTTTGTCTCCCAGTGTACATAACACAAACACACCCTGATGACCTTTCTATAATCTTTTGACCCCTGTCCTCCCTCAGCCCAGCCCCCACCGAAGAGAGGAGCGACCGGTCAGCTGCTACACCCCTGGCTCCAACGCCCACCGCCAGCCCAGCCCTGCCAGCCTGGCCAAGGACAAGCAGCGTGGTGGGTACATGCCCAACCTGGTCAACAACGAGACCTACGGCACCATCCTCAACTCCAGCCCCCCCGCGCCCGGAGGGCCCGCCCCCACCTCTGCACCCCCTCTGCCCCCACGAAACATAGGTACTTTTTATTTATTTTTTCATTTTTTTATGTTATAGCAAGGTGGGTGCTGCATGTATAGAGAGCCACATTCATTTGGAGAAACGTTCCAAATTCTATGAACAAGTGTGAATGCTATTTGAGCACTGATTTTAGTTTCAGAATGTAAAAAACAAATGCTCCTGATTTGAAGTTGATGAATTTTATCCATATCAAATGACCCCGGCGTTGCCCTTTTCAACCCAGATTCACCTCTCGTCCTCCTCATCCTTTTTGGAGAATGATATTTATAATACATGCCCAATGGGTTCAGTTCAAATACAGGGAAATCTCAATTTGGCCAGGTATCTGTCATATACTGTAGATGGCCTTTAATTAGAGCACGGCCCCATGGTGACTTGTGTGACTCGTGTGGCGCTCTGACCTATTTTAAGGGCAGAGAGGACTCTGGGTAGGGAGCATGGACAGTCACATTGGCGGCGGCAGAGTGAGCTAGTGAGCTACTTTTCCGAAAAGTTCTCAATCTGTGCTCCATAGTCCATGATGAGAGGCAGACTGAAAATAACATATCACTGGAAAGCCATGTGAACTCAGTTTGGTTCATGCACATTGAAAATAGTCCAACACCTTCAATTGCTGAATTGAATCTGTCTGTGAATCCGACTGCTCACATTCCACCATGCTGAACAATTTGATTAAATTCAACTCACTCATTTCAAAGCACATGTTGTCTTTACTTACTTGGGCCCATTGCCCCACGAAGAGCATTGGCCATCAGCAGCTCCTCTCCAGCGAACTTGACTTCTTATCTATTTAATTCCAGGAGTAGCCAATCTTTCTGTGTTCTGCTTTGGTGTCAAGTCTCAACCAATCAAATGTATTGTATAAAGCCCTTTTTAATGTCAGCAGTTATCGAAAAGTGCTTTACAGATACCCAGCCTAAAACCCCAAAGAGCAAGCAATGCATGTCTCCAGGTGCCAAAGTGTATCTTCTTTCCCCTTCCTCCCTCCCCAGTCCAGTTGTCAGGTCTGGGTGGGATGGTCCAGTCATCAGGGTCCTCTGGGTGGAAGCCTGGCTCTATAGACCTGGGGCTCCGACAGAGGTCCTCCTCAGACCCCCCCAATATCCACCCCCCCGTACCCCCCATGAGGGTCACCTCAACCACTGGTAGGCACCTCACCTCCAGGCCTCGTTGTCTGAACACACAATAATAACCACAGTCATTATAATCAAGGTTATTGTCAATAGCTCATGTTACAGTATATATAAGGCACGTGCAGTATGTTTACAACCTGATGTATAAAGATGACACCTAGGAGAAAAACACCCAGTTTAGATGAAGAAGAGAAAGAGATGGGTAACTTGATAGAGGACTCATCTTTGTATCTGTGCCAGCATGGACAGCGCCATCTAGAGCCCTCTTTCAACTTCTACCATTCTCTCTGTCACCCCAGGGCTTGCTCCTCCCCCCGTGGCCAAGACGGTGAGTATGATGGAGGCGATGAGTCAGCAGTCTAAACCAGGGACCGGACAGGGCCACAACAGAGCCCCAACACCCAAGTCTCCTTCTGGGTGAGCGCACGCACGCACGCACGCACGTACAGGCAGCATGTTTTACCTCGATGAACACAAACCAAGTTTACCTTTGAAAAATAGCCTATAGGGTTTCTGGTTTACCACTTCAGTAACTTCCAAGCTGAGCTCTTTTTTAAAAGACATCTTAACACTATTCATCCACATGGCTCTACTCAATCTCCCATAGGCCTGAGTTGTGTGACCGTTATTTAAAGGGAAATGCACTGTAGGTAAATATGTGCCTGTTAATTTTAAACGCGTCCTAAACAGCAGCTGACTACAAGGTTATGTTTGTGGTTTTTAGCAACGACAAAAGCTTCAGCAAAGGACCGACTCGAACTGGGTCCATCGAAAGACCAGGTGATTGTAAAAAAAATCCCAATTTGAGTTACTCTGTCTGTACATAATTTGTAAAAGCATGATAAGTAACATAGTTGGATTATAATTTGACAAACAGGCCGGTGTGTTATCTGTGGGTCAGCTGCAGACAATCTGGTTGTGTGATTTTGTGTCTGTGTGTTTTTACGACGATGTCATCAAATCCTATTCCTCCTTCAGCTAAAGAAGTGCCGAGATGCCCCCCGAACTCAATAGGTCAATCCCTGCCTCCCGCCCCCATGCCTAGGAAGACCTATCCGGTGAGTTCCTCCGACCTACCGTTGACCCTTATAATGACGTTTGACCTGCTGTTGATTGTAATTGAACAGTCATGAACAATACAGAGGCCCTTATTGGACTTTGCTATCTGATCTCGTCGTTGTGTTTCAGTTGGTCTTATTGTCCCACACAGTTCCATGCACTCTGAGTATCAATGGCTCTAACAGTGTTTTCTCAATGTGGTGTCCTTCCTGTACCCCATGGAACATGCAATGCTAAGAGGGAGGGAAACCTTGGAAGTGTGTACGTATTATTGACAGATGGGGAAACCTCTCATACCGCTGTCCCTAGCTCAGTGCTAGCATTCTGTGTCACACAAGCTCACCATGTAAACCACTGACAGATCAGGGATAGCCTGTGGCGAAAACACGAAATGCACAACTCCCCGCTGCCCGACAGTTACTGTGTCATTTGTCTGCTATACAACCCTCCAGCAGTCAATGTGGAAGTGGGCGTCAAGCATTCCAAAGGAGTGACCAATAGTTAGATACTCCAGTTAAACGACAGCATCTGTCTGCAGAACGGTCAGTACAACTGCCTGTCTACATAGAAATAGAATGACTAGAATGGGGAAAAGCCCCTGAGACCATGCAATTTGACAGTGCACTCGTCATGGGTGCACTCAATATGGCCACCCGTCACGGAAGGTTGACTTGAATGGGAATGTTGGTTCTAGTAATTATATTGCTATGCTCGTCTGTCCGTGTCTCTTCAGAAGCAGAGGCCCAAGCGGGTGAAGGCCATCTACAACTGTATGGCAGACAATGCAGACGAGCTGACCTTCTCTGAGGGGGAGGTGATCGTGGTGGACGGGGAGGAGGACCAGGAGTGGTGGGTGAGTATCAACTCTAGATCAGGCTACTATTTTGTGTGAAAAGTGAAAGTGGAGAGCGGGTGTGTGTTTGTGTCTTCATTCACACGCAGTGAGAGCAGTCCGGCCCAGTTCTAGTCCAAATCTGGCCCATTCCGAGAGAGTCCACTGAGCATGTGCCAGAAATCTTGGTGGCCCCAGCAGCACAAAGCCATGACCTCATTCTGGCCATCCTTCTTTCTCTCCCTCGCTTCCCTCCCCCTCTCCCACCCTCCTTCCTCTCCTGCCCCCGCCTGCCTTCCTTCCTCTGCGGAGCCCGTTGTCTGAATACAGACCAGCTGCAACTTGTTTTTCAAAAAGCCACCTCTGCTAACATGACCGTATTTAGTCACTTATTCTCCATGGGACTCTGTTACAGATGCCTTTCCAAATCTCAGGCTTCCGCTCTGTCTTTTTCTGACTTCAATGGCATTTTGTTTCTGTCCTGAATTAACAACTGAAGCAGAATTTAAAAGGTGTTAGAAGTTAATTGTGTTTGTTTTCTTCTAAAGTCTCTTAAGGGGAAAGTCATCCAAAAGTAACTGAATATAATCAGATTACGTTACTGAGTTTGGGTAATCCAAAAGTTACGTTACTGATGACAATTTTGGACAGGTGACTAGTAACGGATTACATTTAGAAAGTAACCTAGCCAACCCTGCCATAAGCTACAGTGCCTTGACAAAGCAAAAACTTTATTTAAATAGAAAAACTGAAATATCACATTTACATAAGTATTCAGACCCTTTACTCAGTACTTTGTTGAAGCACCTTTGGCAGTGATTACAGCATCAAGTCTTCTTGGTTATGACGCTACAAGCTTGGCACACCTGTATTCTTCTCTGAGATCCTCTCAATCTCTTGTCAGGTTGGATGGGTAGCATCGCTGCACAGCTGTTTTCAGGTCTCTTCAGAGATGTTTGATCGGGTTCAAGTCCGGGCTCTGGCTGGGCCACTCAAGGACATTCAGAGACTTGTCCCGAAGCCACTCCTGCATTGTCTTGGCTGTGTGCTTAGGGTTGTTGTCCTGTTGGAAGGTGAACCTTTGCACCCAGTCTGAGGTCCTGAGCGCTCTGGAGCAGGTTTTCATTAAGGATCTCTATGTACTTTGCTCCATTCATCTTTCCCTCGATCCTGACTAGTCTCCCAGTCTCTGCCGCTGAAAAACATCCCCACAGCATGATGCTGCCACCACCATGCTTCACCGTAGGGATGGTGTCAGGTTTTCTCCAGACGTGATGCTTGGCATTCAGGCCAAAGAGTTCAATCTTGGTTTCATCAGACCAGAAAATATTTTGCTCTGACATGCACTGTCAACTGTGGGACCTTATATAGACAAGTGTGTGCCTTTCCAAACCATGTCCAATCAATTGAATTTACCACCGGTGGACTCCAATCAAGTTGTAGAAACATCTCAAGGATGATCAATGGAAACAGGAAGCACCTGAACTCAATTTTGAGTCTCATAGGAAAGGGTCTGAATATGTTTTTTGTTTTTTTTATACATTTGCAAAAATGTCTAAACCTGTTTTCACTTTGTCATTATGGGGTTTTGTGTGTAGATTGAGGACATTTTTTTTAATGTAATCCATTTTAGAATAAGGCTGTAATATAACAAAATGTGGAAAAAGTTTCCGAAGGCACTGGATATGCAAAAGGCGTGTGTGTGTTTTGTCCAAAATATCAGTGTGATACGTTGTTCATCTCTCCTGTTCTCTCCCAGCTGGGCCACATCGAAGGAGAACCAATGAGAAGGGGGGCTTTCCCCGTCACATTCGTACACTTCATCGTGGACTGAAGGTCAAAGGTCACCAGAGGTCAACACAGGGACTGACCTGGAATGGAAACCATGGAAATGCCCTCCACCTCCCCATCTATCTTTGTCATCATCATCATCATCATCATCATCAAGCTTGTGCATGCACTGACACTAAAGAAGAGTGAAGCGTCCATGCCCAATGCTTTGGCTATACGTTCTGTGTGTTGCCGTGACAACAGATCCACCCTTTACCCCAGGAATGTCATGTGACGTCATATCACTCCAAGCCTGTAAAGGCTCATGGGGAAACTGTGTTTAGACTTCTGACATTAAAAAAAGAAACAGTGATTGTAGTAGGGGACCTCTTGTTTATCCTGGTCCTGATGTTTAGAGGATTATGGACAGAATTAAGGTTCTGTTAATAAGTATTTCACTCTTGTCTTCGGTTTGTGAATTGTACAGAAAGTTCTTCAAAGACAGCTGACTGGACAGTGATGTATATCTTTAGGACTTTTTTCACTTATTGTTAATGGGAATATAGTCGATATGCTTACATTCCACCTCCTTGCATGGTTAAAGACACGCAGAACTGCTTAATAGGCAAGGACATGTCAACTTTATAGGACCCACAATGTGGGAAGCAAACTCAGTGGTGTAGTGGTGCCTGGAAAAGTGGGTAAACTATAATTTGGCAAAGAAAATCCCTAAGGCCCGCCTGGGGAAGGAAAGGCCCCCCATGTGAAAAATTCTATGACAAAAAGTGACACACTGAATGACCTTTTTACAGGTTTTCGCTCTGTCACACTTTTTAATAGAAAAACAACAAATTCCACTGTGCTGGTGCATAGCACTGTTTGGTCAGCAGTGTTTCTGTAGCCCACATCAGATGGAGTTTACTAAACGTATGGCCACTGGTTGATGCATATAATCATTCTGCCAGGTAGGCACAGGCTACTTTGTAGCTAGTTCATATTTAATTGAGTTTTTTTGTGGGAAAACCTTTCCATCTAACAGAAGACGGTTAATCATTAGCTTCGATATAATTTCCCTGTTCCTTAATAGTTTGAAACCTGGATGTTTTACTTCATATTATAAGGCATGTCTTGCCTTCTTCACAGTAGTCTATCACCAAAATCCCACCATAGAAACGTGGAGGAAATGATTTTATAAAGACTTCCTCATTATACATTCTCCTGTTCTGTTGGTTTTTAAATTCACTTTCTTAAAATTAGATTTAAATGTGAAGAAATAATAGTTGATCAACATTTTTTAAGCCTTGTTAATTGATATGAAGTATACCCTCCACTACACCACTTTGATATGAATCAGTGGGGTTTAAGAAGGGATTATACGCAATGCCCAGTGAAAGCTATGTGGGTATAAGGCGTATACCTGCGTATACCCTCCACTACACCCTCCACTTAATTCAAAATGGTGCTATCATTAATATGCTAGAAGCCCTCCTCTAGGGGTGATCCACTGTCCCCATTTCTAGACAGCCCTTGGCAACATGGTAACAACAGGGGGTTGCTGGGGGTATATTTAGGCCTCTATTGATCTGGGAGAACCCAGGTTCACTACCCTGCTGTGTGCATACCTAAATGTGTGCATGCCCATATCAGCTTGAAACAATAATAAATGACTTACAGCACATCATCTCCATTTAGATGGTACCAGACTTACTGCATTAATACCCGCCGTCTCTGACACATTTACTTAAGCAATAAGGCACGAGGGGATGTGGTATATGGCCGTTATACCACGGCTAAGGGCTGTTCTGACGCAGAGTGCCTGGACACCGCCCTTAGCCGTGGTATATTGGCCATGTACCACAAACCCCCAACGTGCCTTATTGCTATTATAAACTGGTTACCAACGTAATTAGAGCAATAAAAATAAATGTTTTGTCATACACGTGGTATACGGTCTGATATACCACGGCTGTCAGCCAATCAGCGTTCAGGGCTCGAACCACCCAGTTTTATAATATCTGTTTATAAAATGCCTCATAGTTGCACTTCTTACCCACCTGCTATAATATCAATATCATCAGTGAAGTGGACGTTGTGAGCTATCTTAGCTGCATCTTTCTGTGGCTCTGGTCCAAAGTAGTGCACTACATAGGAAATATGATGCCATTTGGGACACAGACAGTGCGAGAGACCTGCAGAGGTGTTTATGCACCTCGGGGGTGAGGGTGATGGCTCCTGTGCTATGCCTTTATCTGTAGTGGACATCAGGCTACCCAATGGCATGTGGACACATGCACATAGTTGTCATTGTACTAAAAATAACTTGTCCTTTCGAGGTGCCATTGTAAGAGGGATTGCAATACCAGATTACACACTTGAAAGGACAATGCAGCTACTTGTACTCACGCTTTATCAGTCACACGTAGTATTCAATCTGATTCATAGTGCTCAGCCAAGAATTCTACCATATTACACAACTTGATTACTAGCTGGGGCCAGCATTAGTTACAGACTACCCTTGTTTTATATATCCTAGGTCCCATACTGAAGAGTATGTTTTAAAAATAACATTCTAACAAAGCATTTGATGTAATGTCTGATTTTGGTTGCAGAGCAACTCTCTACATGTTTGATGTTTAATCTTAAATGGGACATACAGAACTCTCGATTGTGAAGGAACTACGGTAGACGACAACAGGAGGCGTCGCATGTGATAAATGTACCTGTCTCTCTATTCCTCCCCATATTAACTCACTGGAAATAGGATGGTTAATCTGTAAATGTACATAGATTTTGTTTTTGTTGATATTTAAATGTATAAAGTAAGAGTGAATGACCTTGGCAGTACTGTGGTGACGTGCTGTTTCCAGAATGTACTCCAGCTGGTGTTCAGTGTGTAGACTAGTAGTCTACACACAAACCAATTCTGAGAAGCTATTCCATTCACTCTCATTGACTCTGGATTACTGCATTGACTCCAAACTATTGTGCAAAATAAATGGGAAATTGAAACTGGAATAATAAAACAAAGTAATTCCCAGTGTTTTATTCTCTCCATTCTTATTTTGCATTGATCAGTGTATTGTTGCTTCTAAAAGCAGTTCAACACTGTGTGAATGCTGTGTAGTACGGTGATTTTAGAGTGCTAGGCTACTAGGTTTGTAACTTTCTGAGCAGTACACTAAATGCAATAGTAATGCAAGAAGAGCTCCCTCTGGTGGAGAACGGTCAAACCCACTACAGCCCAAACCTATGTATGTGCAATGTCTATGGTTTCTAACTTTTTCTGCTGTTTTTCTCCCATATGTTCTGGTGCCATACCACTACACCCAAGGTTTACATCCACGCTGAACTCTATAGAGTACGGACGGGATTCAATCCGATCACAGGCTATAGGCATTGCTGTTTTTGAAGGCAATGTTCCCGCGTCGCGGAGAACCCATTCACTGTAAACGCTGCATATGCTGGCTCAATCGTAAACTCCTATTTAAAGCTTCAACGCCTATAACGGGCAATTAGATTGAATCCCGGTCTATAGAGAGTAAACTAGCTCTGTAATGTTGGGGCCGGTATGTGTACAGTATCTCCTTTGATCTGACTATAACTGTCACATCTGTTCCTTCTACGCCCTCTGGTGCTCATCCGGTGTCTTCTGGACCTGCAGTTACTCTCCCTGTACACACTCCTCTCTCTCTCTCTCACTCTCTCCGTCTCTCTCAGTCTCTCTCTCACTCTGCCAGATCCTAATCTCTGTTTAGTCACTTCATGATTCTTGCCATTTTTGATTATTCAAGATCCTGTTACTCTGCTTTGCATGTTTCCCTGCCTGACACCGTTGATCCTCTCATTGCAGTGACCGCTCTGTCTCTGGCTCCTGTTCCACATTTCACCACCAGCACCTTGGATTCCCCTCCGGACCATTACCCTGTTCTACTCAGCTACTCCAACCCCAGTCTCCACCTTTGGTTTTTCCACAACCCCTCCAAGCTTCCCCGGGTCTGCACTCCATATCTCTCTCTAAATATTTTGGTTTGTTCATCCCTGTTTCCTCATCTGAGTCTGCACTTGGGTTCCCCAGAGTCGCTCCGCCTAACAATAACACTGAATGACAGGGTCATTTGGTATCTCAAGGTAATTTCTTCACAGACACATAGATACAGACACAGCCAGGCTGGATGCTTCATAAACCTGGAGGATTTAGGACTCCAATCCCACAGAGTTGGGGAGGAAGCAGGCATCCCATAAATCAGTCTGGGAATGACGGGAATACTGAAATGCTGGACAGCCCTAGCCACCAGAACGGACCTGTTTATAAAGAAGAAAACATCAGGGAATCAAAGAAAAAAGGAGATTCATTCAAATACTTTTCCTTTATTGTACCATATTGACTGATCCATTCCCACCTGGACCCATGAGTATGGAGAGGGGGAGAGGGAGGGAGAGAGGCACAACAGTGTCATGTCTTTATACCATCCCTTTGGTTTGTATAGGGGGGGGGGGTCTACAGCATATTTGTGATGGTCTACGTCTGTTCCTCCCATCCATGGTGCAAATATTGACTGCGGCGTACCATACGTACCACGGATACCACTTGCCCCCTTTTCTAAAGGAAGTCAGTGGAGTCTCTGGATGCAATATTATTATCAGATACCTCTATAGCAAACAGCCACTTCCTTCCCAAGACCAGCCATGAGGTCCTGGTACTGTAATGTATTTACATTAAATAAGATGAAATGGTCTGTAGGTGGTGTGTGAGATATGTTGCAAAGCATGCTGGGTAATTTGTGACCCTGCTGTAAACTATGGTTTCTAGGTTCCCGAGTGGTCATGGTGCTGCCCCCACGTGAGGATAGTCCCGTCCCTCAGGACTTCTCTGATGTCAGCAGGCAGTCGAAGGAGGCAGACAGCACCTTGCAGATGGCCTGGGCTTGTTCCTGCACAGAGACCGAGACAGGGAGAGGAGAAGGGAAGAGTACATGGTTTAAACCAGTGACAGTTGGTTCAAGTTTTTTCCAATCGCATTCATCTCTCTACTCCGCCCGTCTGCCTATCTTGAGCTTTCGTTAGCAAACTTGCAACATTGGGCCCTTACCATAGCCAGGGGAAGTGGTTTGGGGGTGGATCAAATTTCACACTCTTGTTATTCTCTCAACCAGCTTCACCTGGAATGTTTTTCCAACAGTCTTAAAGGAGTTCCCACATATACTGAGCACTTTTGGCTGCAGAATGGACCAATTAGAGACAGTTGCATTTAGGGGAGCTCATACCCCCAATAATTCACACACTGTTTCTGTCATTTGGCAGATGTGTTTATCCAGAGTGGCTGACAGTGGGGCCATTGTGAAAGAGACTTGTCTGTCTGAGCCATTGAGGCCTGCTTCCTCAGTCTACTGCTATTCTTATGAATGGATGAGGGGTCAAGACAGGAAAGCTGTCGCACACATGATAACCAGAGTTTGTGTGAACCCCAGAATATCAATATGAGACCGTGGTGGTCGGTGGTGAGAGGGATCGATGATCAGTGTTCGTGGTGAATAAAGTAACGCTCCCTATACCTTGGTCCGTCTATCTCTTACACACTCACCGCGCTGCTGCACTGGTACACCCAGATGCTGCAGTCCTGCTGCTTGTCATCAGTGGTCTTGAGAGCCAGCAGGTTCTTCCCAGCCCCCAGGCCGTCATCATAACAGAGCATCCTCATTATCAAATAGAGCGGGTGGCGGTGCAAAACGTCCTATACAGGAACCACAATAATACACAATAAAAACGTCATTAGAACAGCAGAGAATCAGGTAGAGCGGGAAACCGTGCAGAACTTAGGAAACGTTGCAACAATATGTTCCAACCAGGAAGGTCAAGTTTCAGTAGAACATTTTGTGAGCTAGAGCATTTATAACATGGAAATGGAACCACTCACACACTGATCCATGGAGGCCACTTTGACTCCATACTTGGACACTCCCAGTACCATCTCCTCATCTCCAGGCACAAACGGCAGCTTTCCATCTTGCTATGGAGGGAACACAACAGATACTCTTTGTTCATTTTAGAGTGACTTGTCAAAGAGGAAACAGAGGCTGCCTCTGCCTCACTCCAACATTAAACACCACTCCAACATTAATCTCCATCACCATAATCAATGGAGTGATTCTAGTTATTATACAGTAATTAATTGGTCTCCACTGCACTGCATTAAACCTGTATGTATAGTATTGCATTCTGAAGTGCCCATACCGTACTGTACATCCCAGATTTGAACGTGTTTCCAGGTTCTTCTTACCTGGGCTGCATCTATGTAGTTGATGAGTTCCAGAGGCTCCTGCAAGGTCTTACTCATCTCAAACGGTAGCTTCTCAATGGCTCCGACATACTTCACCTTGAACTCAGCACACGTCTCTGACGCAGCACTGTTACCTAAAGTTCACAGTTAAATCATACGTTGTCATTACCGCTGGGTCATGAAGGCGTTCATTAGGCATCAAACGGAAGAAAATTAACTGAAACAGGGAGGGACTACCATTAAGACACTCATTTTAGTTGTCCATTGCAAAACTTTTTAAAATATTTTGTTGCATGCCCTACAATGGACAAGAGACAGATCTGAAAGGACTTGATATGTACAGGCAATATTGTGGGAACCCTTCATCTGACTGTCAGTGAATATTGTGGGAACCTTTCCGGGCTCTTCATTTGGAGGCAATATTGTGGGAACCTTTCCGGCCCCTTCATCTGCAGGCAATATTGTGGGAACCTTTCCAGCCCCTTCATCTGGAGGCAATATTGTGGGAACCTTTCCGGACCCTTCATCTGGAGGCAATATTGTGGGAACCTTTCCGGACCCTTCATCTGCCGGCAATATTGTGGGAACCTTTCCGGCCCCTTCATCTGCAGGCAATATTGTGGGAACCTTTCTGGACCCTTCATCTGACTGTCAGTGAATAGGAAGGAAAGGAGATGAGGAAACTAGCTGAGGTCATTTCAGAGAATTGAGATGTGGCCATGGTGGTAGCTTCTTACCTGAGCTCTTGGTTGAGTCTGTGTCGAGGCTAGCTACAGTACTGGACCTGGAGAGACCTCCCAAACTGGAGTCTACTGACTAAAGAGAGGAGAGAGAAAAGCATACCATCTCTCCATATTGTCTTGAGAAATGTTACATGATCAACTGAAACTTTGACCAAATCACAGAGGTTATGGTTTATGCTGCAATATTTGAAGAAAGAAACACACCAATCACTTATGAGTAGAGTTTAACTGTAAAAATAGAAAGGAACTCAAGCAGACATCGATTCAGGAGTCCTCGACAGAATGCAAGACCTTCTTAATAAACTGAGTCATGTACCCATCAGCAACGTAATCACAGAGGACAGCTGGGCAGTAAGTGAATCCATGATTAAAGAACAAGAGTTATCCTCTTCAGATCAACTAGAGGGCATCATCAAGGGACGAGGGAAGGGGAAAATACACATTTTCTGGGATTGGAATGTAGCCCACGACATTGTAATGGCGCACCTTGCTCTTGGTACTGATCTCACTGCTTTGGGAGCTGCTGCTGCTGTGACGCTTTTTGACCTTCCTGAACATTCTTCACCATGACGCCAGCACTCCACCAGCCCCCAGCTCCCTTGCAGGTACCACTGTCTGGTGAAGACAAGGAGATTATGTTGCGATGGTCCCAGCACTACACAGGGTAAATCATGTGAATTGGCTGGTGGTCTACAGAGAATGAGATTAACCCATCCACTAGTTGTGAAGGTGGTGATACATGTATCACCAAGTTATTACAAATAATATGAATATTTACTTCCTAAATAAAAAGTATAATCTTGAAATATCGTAGTGTCATTATGAGACTAACACACAGTGAATGCATACTATTCATGTCCTGCATACTACCACTCCCACAATCCCAACTCAAGAGCGTTGCCCAAGGATCAACAGGCTGCGACACGCGCTCTTTTCCGCGCATGTCGCTGAAATGTTATCGGTAGTCGGATGGTAGTCGGATGGCAGTCAGTGAAAGTCCATTGTCCCAAACTTCGTCAATGAATGCCCCGTGTAACGGAAACCCGTTGCTATGATAAACTATTTACCCACACACCCACCCTAATCGACGTATCCACAAAATGTTGACATGATCGTGTATTTTTACAGAAAGTTGCAAACTTGAGCATTACGCACACATAGTCAGGGCATACCTCAGTTTGAAACTTGTTCTTAGCCAGTTTAGGGCTGTTGTTCATCAAGGGAGAAGGGCTGTGGCTCTTTCTGTGTAGGCGAGAGAGAGACTCGCATTGACACTTCACTTCCTCTGCAGTTCCACCCAACATCACATTAAAGGGGACGCACTACTTAGTTACATGTCTATCAATATTGTACACTTTGTTACTTTGTAACAAATAACGCGGCCTACAGTGCAACATTGTAACAAAGTATGAACATGAATTGATACTTTTGTTTCACGTGCCACAAACACGAGTCTACAGTGTGATGATGCTTTTTATACAGTGATTGAATTGAGCGTTAAAAGTTCTAAACCAGTGTATGTTCAGTATCCTTTAATCAAGATATGAAATAGTTTTCTAAGATGAGAAAATTATTGAATTATGTCGGAACTAAAAAGATGGCTTGAGTGTTCTTCGGTCGTATTTTGACCCAATGTGTGCGCCAGCCGGAAGTTCAGGTCTGGAGGGAAAACTCAATGGAGAACATCATCATCCAGGTTCTTCATAAATACTGCTGCTGTAAATGTAGACGTATAATACGTTACTCCTGCAGTATGTCTGAAAGCCACGGAGGAGAGCGACCAGCTCCTTATTCGACCACTGCAGCACCTGCCATTCAAAGGATATTTGAATGGCAGGTGAACATCCGAACATCCATTCATGTTTTGTAAATGGATAACACATAACACTTGTTGGTAACCCTTAACACAGGTATAATGCTTTATAACCTGTTATAAGCATGTATTGTGACCTTACACATGTCTCCTGGGTTGGACTGTGGCATCCACCCAGGTTTGGAGGGCATGGACGCTCTTCCCTACATCGACTTGATAGATCCATCTGCGAGACCTGCTCCTCATCAGCCAGTGACTTGTTGTTGTTGTTGTTGTTGATTACATAAATGAAGTGATCGTACAGAGTAGGTGTTGACCAATGTTTTCTTCTTACCGGCTTCCATCTGGACCACTGTGGTGCCCTGCCCTGGTTCCAGCTTCAAAGGGAGAAGAACCTTCATGACCCACACCACCCAGGCCATCTACCGCTGACTGCAGTCGGATTAAGTCAAAGTCAGGTACTGTAGGCAACAGTCCTAGTTATTTTTTATTAGAGTGGGGCAGTCCCATTCCTTATGTATTTTAATGGTTGTGTTGAACAGATTGGACAGTTGAGAGATTACAGTAAAGGTAAGACAGTGAGTCAGAAGGGAATGGGTCTAATGCCGACTCGGGTATATAATAATTCATTTAATAATAATAATAATAAAAATAAAAACAATCCAAAACACAGAACGTAGAACACAGACAACAATCAAAGCTATATACAGGTGTCGTCAGATTCGGAGGACATGAGAACAGAATTAGCAGAGGTCCTTGAAAGCTTTTCCGAACAGCAGGGTCTTAAAGGAGGACAGAGACTCCGCAGCCCTAATAGTGTCTGGATGTGTGTTCCACAGGCGCGGATCCGCGCAACTGAAAGCCCTGTCACCCATCGTTTGTAGTCTGCTGTGGGGCTGCTGAAGGGAAGCGGACCTGGAAGAGCAAAGGGTGCGTGTGGGGCAGGAGGGTAGAATGAGGTCAGACAGGTACTTGGGTCAAGAGTTGTGGATTTTTGTTAGGTGTGAACCAGGATTTTTGAGCATATGGGGAGCCAGTGGAGGTTGAACAGCACTGGAGTGATGTGCTCGCCGGGGGAAGGTGTGGTGAGGACACGTGCAGCACAATTCTGGACATATTGTAGCCTATTTGGGCACATGGCAGATGCGCCAATAAAAAGGGCATTACAACAGTCCTGATGGGATGAAATAAAGCTTTGAATGAGTCCCTCAGCTGCAGGTTGTGAAAGCATAGGTCTTAACCAAACTCTTGATGTTGGCCTCAAACAAGAGCTCACTGTCAAATATCAAACCCAGTTTGCGAACCTCACAGGACGGGAGGACCTTGACACCATCAGTATTGAGGCTGTAGCTGCTGGTGTTGTTTGTGATGGTGCGAGTGAGTTTTCCCCTTACACAGTGTTCCTTTATGGCAGAGCTGCCCAAGTCTAATGAACGAGGCCCACGGTGTCTTTGATGATTTTTATTTCATGTCAATAGTTTTCACTCTGTCGTTCTATTTTTGTAACATCTCTGCAGACGACATGCTATACACAGAGACCGACCTGGCGGGAGTATGGACAAGCTAGAGACCATCAACCTTCACGAGGTGAAGTAGGTGGCTGGCATCAAGTTCTGGTGCTATATTTCCATGTTCCTCAGCACTGGGTCTCTTTACCGTCCACCATGCAGGCCTTCTTTATTTCCTGAGGGGAATAAATAATTGAAACATCACACAAAACATAGTATAAAGAAGGTCTCTGTCATGCTTCTTATCTTCTTCCATTGAAAGGCCTGTAATGTATTGTTACCTTAACTAAAAATGCTCTTTAAGAGTCATGGAGACTCATAGAAGTACAACAGTGGACATGGAGATTTACCAGAACAGACTGGAGGTCATGCTGTAAGACATGTTTGGGGAGGACTGTGTGAATTTCAAAGATGGTAAAAACCTCACGGTGACAGTGGACGGTAAGACTGCCTACATCTGCCTAGAAACCAGGACAGTGTCGTATGAAGACAACAGTACAGAGGACGACTCTCTGAAGGAGATGGTGGAGCTGGCAGTGCCCTCAACCCTGTCATATGAGGGGTTCAACCACAGACATATTAATCTGTATATACATGGTTCAAATAACCCCTGCAGCTACCTGAAGCAGTTGTCTGTTCCTCCACAGACCTCCAACCCCTGTTCCTGATAGTTGTTTGATCCTGAGTTAGGATCATCTTACCCTCCGAAATCATAACGTTAATCATTAGGGTGGAAATTTAAAACGGACCTTAAGTCCAGGGGAAACGTCATCCTACTCCTCCCATTCTCTCACTTCTAGAATGGATAGACTACTAGAGGGACAGCAGTGGCTGTTTGGATCTGTTTACACAATCAAAGATGGATGACCACTGTAAAGTTGACTGCATTCTGTAACTAAGCACTGAGATGCATGGTTCAAATGCACTGATTTGTTTGGACATTTTGTAAAAAAATTAAATGCTATGGGCATAACTAGATGTTTTGAACCATACAGGTAACTGCCAGAATAATGGAAACACGTGGGTAAACGAGGGATACAAAGTATATTAAAAGCAGGTGCTTCCACACAGGTGTGCTTCCTTAGTTAATTAATAAATTAACATCCCATCATGCTTAGGTCATGTATAAAAAGAAAAAACATGGGAGATTCTTTATGGTGGTTTTCCACCACCATAAACAAAACACCAAATTATGGAATTTCTCAAGGAAGAATGGTGTTACATCCCTCCAATGGAGTTCCAGACACTTGTAGAATCTATGCCATGGTCAGTTACCTGTATATAATGGTTCTGTATCTATGTTTGGAACTTTGTTTTAGAACTTGTGATCTTGATTTGTGTCATTATGAAAGTTGTTTTATTTATATTTTTTTACATTAAAGAAACGCATGTCATTCATCAAAATAGTCAAATAAACAACAAAAATGCGGCAATTTGTCAAGTTCTTGAACTCCGCCATCACGTTCTTCACCTTCCACCTCCGCACGGTAGATGGCGCAATTTACCTTGCGAGCTTCTATCAATCAGCACCGCTTTCATTTCTAAATCTGAAAGTGTAAGTTAGCTATCAGCTCAACATTTGTACCAGCTAGCAATGTCCAAAGTCAAGAACATAATTTGGCCTCAGGTCATATTATTTGGCGACTCGATCACACAGGTAAATCTTCTCATTCAGGAACGGTTTGTTTGCAGGGTTTCGCCCATTTACAAATTGGGTTAGCATGCTAGCTAATGCTAGCCAGCAACTTGACAGGTCACTTAACTCACTTTGTTTTGTTGATTGTTTCAGTTTTCATTTCAACCTAATGGATGGGGTTCCGAAATGGCAAATAAACTAGCTAGGTGAGTAATTTTGCATTTGTGCACATGGCATACTTTTAAATAGTTGCACGCACCGTTCCTTACATAGGGATGGCAGGTTGCCCATAGTCTTTCCAACTTCCATGTCACATCAGGAAGCCCATGACACCCACCATCACACATTGTTCTGAAATCGTTTCTCTAGTTAGAAACATAAGATCAGCATTCCTGCAACATTATTATTATTTTTTTTACATTTAATTTGATCTCTGAGAGATTAAGCTAATTGATTGGCCCCCAAATGTGCCCTTTTTAATTTACAGGATTCACATAATATTCAATTGAAGATTTGGACCAAACTTCTTCCTACCGTTGAGAACACATAAAATTGTAAAAAGACACCAACGGAACACCAATCCCATCCCACCAACCAGTATACAGTATCAGTCTGAAATAGCTAAAGATTTATAATGGGCTAGTGTGATTCTCCTTTACCCGTTACAGGATAGGAACTGTTTGGTGTAGCACAGATCATTTACGACCAACCTTAACTTGGCAATGCTATGATGTATCTTCTAAAATGTCTGTGTCCAGTTGCAGGTGGTTCGTTTGAATTTGGAAAATGTTCAGTTATTAAAATAAATACATCTTTTGCTCCGTGAAGTAATCCAACATTGTCTATGCCGCCATCTTGTCTATTTCAAATCTTCTCTCATTGATTGAGATGGATTACTTCAGGGATTAAAACATTTATTTATTTAATAACAGCGTTTTTCACCAGATTCACAGGGAATACATTACATAGGATGAAGAAGCAATACGCCAAGCCGCAGCTCCATACTACTTGTCAGGCATAGAGAACTGATACTGTATACTGGTTGTTGGGGTGGGATGGGTCCGTGGGTGGCTTTTGACCATTTTGAGTCCTCATGTCTTACTCATTGTTAGGAAGAATTATGGTCTAAATTGAATGTCCGGTACTATATTTATTGAATTAAAATGGCTAATTTGGGTGTAATCAATTAGCTTAATTTCAAAATAATGTTTTAGGAATGCCAATCTTATCTGTTTCGAACTACAGAAATTATTTCAGCAAAATCTGAAATGATTGGTGTCGAAATCCTCTTTCTTTTGCTTTTGAGGTGGAACGACCTCATAATAACCACTGATCTTGGATGGAAGGGACGAACAATATAGACCAGTGGAGGCTCCTCAGAGGAGGAAAGGAAGGACCATTCTCCTCTGTGAATTCCATGAAAATTAAAATTGTGAAACATTAAAGTTATAATTTTTAGATAAAACTATACTGAACATATTCACGTCAGCAAATAATTGATTCAAACACACTGTTTTGCAATGAAGGTCTACAGTAGCCTCAACTAGGGTTTCACATTATGGGGAATATTCAGAGGTGGATATATGCCTATTAATACAATTTAAATGTAGAAATGTAGATGTTCTTTGCATTGGATATATTTACCATATCATATGGAGACAGAAACCTAAACCTTTTACCTTATCATAAGTAGATATAATTGCAAATTATTAAATCTTTCCAATAGAAAAAAAAAAAACGATTACGTTTCGAATTGAACATTAATTAAATGAGTTAACTTCACATGGGATGATTTCACTGAACAACAAAACAAAGGGAATATTGAATGATGCCCGATAGATAGATAGATAGATAGATAGATAGATAGATAGATAGATAGATAGATAGTTTATTGATCCCTGTGGGGAAATTACTTAATTATCAAGCAGCTACGAAAAACACAGGCCAGGTGCAAAATGCCAGAACGAAATACACAAAAGACAGATAAATGATACATAGTGCGGCAGTATGAAAAATAATAAAAATACAAGAAGTCTGGAGGGCAAAAAGCTATAGAAACGCATTGCATAGTATGATTGCTGAGGGGAAGAGAGTGTATAAGGAGAAGATGGAGGACAAGCTGAGGCAGCTTCAGCTCCCTCTGGACGCATTTCAATTTGTCCTTGTCCTTGTCCCTTTCCTTGAAGGCCCTATTCTTCTCATTCAGCAGGGCCTTCAGGTTGCTGGTGGCACAGGGTTTATTATTTGGAAAACAGCGTACCTTCCTGGTGGGTACAGTGTTGTCTACACAAAAATGATCTCCTAATGGTCCTAGTGGTCGCTGGCTGCTGTTGGACCATAGGCCTGTAGAGTGGATTGAGGTGGACAAGGTTGTGATCCGAATCTACCGAGGGGAGGGAGTGCAGTGGAGTTGTATGCATCCTTCACATTAGCATATAACAAGTCCAGAGTTGTATTATTCCTAGTTGCGCACTTCACAAACTGTTTGAATGTGGGCAGTGTTGAAGAGAGAGATGCATGGTTAAAATCCACAGAAATGGCAAAGAAGGCACTGGGATGCGCTGTCTGTAACCTCGCGATAGCAGGGCGATGACGTCACACTCTGCGTCAGCGGAGGGCGGGATGTAAACAATAACAGCAATGGCTACTGAATTCCCTCGTCAAATAGGGTCTCAGGCTAACGGCTACAAAACTTGGATTACACCAACTGTTGTTAACTAATATTGCCAGCCCCCCTCCCTTACTCTTACCGGAAGAAGCTCTATCCCTGTCTGCTCTGATGGTCTGGAAACCTCCGATAGTGACGTTCCCTGTGGGGATGTTATCGTTCAGCCATGTCTCGGTCAAACGCACTGCTTCTCTGACCTCCTTCTAGTTCCTCCATGTTGTTATGCAGCTCATAATAACAGCCGGCTTGTATTCCCTAAGCTTTGCTTTACACTTCAATCCCGCCCTGCGTCCACGCTGTCGCCTTTTCAACTAGTCCGGAATAACACACTTTTCGCGTGTACGTTCGGTACGCTGCTAAACGTAAGAAAAAGTGATAAAAAGGGCCGCTAAAACCTTTGCAAAACGATGATAGTCTAGAAACTAAAGCTTTGGTTGTCTTCCTCTCAGGCTTCCATGTCTTCTCGCTGGACCTCCTCAATGTCCACCTCTTGAACATCAGACTCATCTTCACTGTCACTTTCCAACCTTGTTGAGGATGGCTCGTTGTCAGGCTCAAAAAGACTCACATTTGCCCGGATGGCCACCAATTTTTCAACCCTTCTATTGGTCAGCCTGTTGCTTGTGTGTTCCCAAACAAGGACCAGTTGAGCTCTGAGGTGGCTGGTGTTGGTTGGATTTGGAGGATGATGGAGGCAACAGGGGAAAGAGCCTTAGATCCACCAAGTCCCCTCCACCAGGTGGCTGATGAGATATGTTGTCACGACTGCCATATTGCATCTCCATCCCAAAGCCCTTGCTTGGATGTGTACTTCGCCAGACTGCCAAGAACCTTGCCCTCATCCAGGCCAAGGTGGCGAGACACGGTAGTGATGACACCATAGGCCTTGTTGATCTCTGCACCAGACAGGATGCTCTTGCCAGCATACTTGGGGTCCAACATGTACGCTGCGGTGTGTATGGGCTTCAGGCAGAAGTCTTCACACTTTTTGATGTATTTCAGAACTGCAGTTTCCTCTGCTTGGAGCAAGAGTGAAGTGGGCAGGGCAGTACAGATTTCTTCTCTTACATCTGCAAGCAGAGAATGAACAGGCTGCTTACCACTCTCTCCCAAAATACATGATCCAGGAGGATCCAAATACAATTCCATATACAGATAAATAGTTAAGCAGTTAGATTAAACAACTCCTTTGTAAGATAACTGTTTTAAAATGAAACATGTATGGAAACAGGTGAATTAACACTCCTCAGTTAGCACGTTCAACCAAGCTAAAACCCACATGGTAGCAGAAATTGTTAACAAGTTAGAAATTATTTAAACACACTTTGCTGTAGGCTACTATTTACTAGTTAACAACAAATCATGTATGTCATATAAAATATATTCACCCCACCCAGTATTGTAATCAAAACTTACCAGAAAGCATGTAGTCCTTGGCTCAGACAGTGTAGTAGTGTGGCTCAATAGCATCTCATTAGTGTGCAAGTTCTTGAGAATCAGCTGTACATGTGATGGAAGAATGCACTGTGCATGCAGAGGGTTTCAATTCCATTGAATTGGGGATAGTTTAACCAAAATATGCCACAAGACCTAGAATTGCCATATGTGTATCCCACAAAAAAGGTTCACTTTAAGCAAAATTCCAGGGCTTAACTTCCCATGGAAGATTTCCAGAAAAATTCTGGAAATTTACCGGAACGTTTCCGACCCTTTTGCAACCCTAGCCTCAACAGCACTCTGTAAGGTAGCGCCATATTGTAGGTGGTGGACATCTAGTTTCCATACTCCTCTGGGTACATTGACTTCAATACAAAACCTAGGAGGCTCATGGTTCTCACCGCCTTTTATAGACTTACAGTAATTATAACAACTTCCGGAGGACGTCCTCTAACCTATCAGAGCTCTTACAGCATGAACTGACATGTTGTCCACCCAATCAAAGGATCAGAGAATGAATCTAGTACTGAAAGCACAAGCTACAGCTAGCTAGCACTGCAGTGTATAAAATATGGTGAGTAGTTGACTCAAAGAGAGAGAAAGATAATAGTTGGATCAGTTCTTCCAAAATTTAGAAGTGAGAGAGAGAGAGAGAGAGCTATATTTCGTAGTATATATATTTTTTCACTTACTTAGCTAGTGTCATGCAGCAAGCAAGTTTAGCCTACTCAAACATCCGGCTATGTTAGCTAGAGGGATGCTATGTTAGCTAGCTGGCTACGGCTATCCAACACTGGAACTCTTCCAAGTCAACGTAAGCTTTTGTTTTTATAACTGTATTGCCACCTGGGCCCTGCTAAACTGATTGTTGCTGACTACACTACTGCATGATTGTAGCGGGTTGTTGGTTCTAGTAGCTATGTTGACTATGATGTGTTAACGTTGTAGGCTGTGTGTAGCGATTAGCGGTCATGATATGAAGGTTTGTAAAGGTTTTTTCAGCCTGGTCACAGACAGCTGATGTGTTCAGCACTGAAGTCCCGAAGCGAATGGAAAAGGTGAGAGGAGAGCACGTAGACCGATGCGAGAAGGAATTATATATACAACGAGCTGTTTGTATGTGTCTTGTTTGAAAGTTAACTGTATTTGTGCGTGATCAGGGGTATATTCATTGCGCCGATTCTGTTAAAACGTTTCTTAAACAGAAGCAAATGAAACGAAACAGGGATAAACATACCTGAATTTGTCTAATAGAAACTCTCGTTTGCAACTGTTTGGACTA
This sequence comes from Thymallus thymallus, assembly GCA_023634145.1. Lineage (NCBI taxonomy): Eukaryota > Metazoa > Chordata > Actinopteri > Salmoniformes > Salmonidae > Thymallus > Thymallus thymallus. Next base: position 36,719,877 of record CM042405.1, read on the forward strand.
CTGATTCGATCCTATATCAGCTAGATGCAGGCAAGTGGTTTTGAATGTGTCAAAGTCTGTCACCTTGATTACTCAATTCTCTCGACCTGTGCACCTACGTTGGAAACTTTCATTCATAGGCTAGGTTGTAGCAACCTCATGATGGGTACAGGGGACATGTGAGTATCATGTAGTAGCCTAAACATATCAATGTTACATTGAGCTGGGTGAATGGAATATGAATGACAGTCATCCAATATGCTGTAATAGAAATAAGGCCATGTTCATAAAAAGAAAATCATCCTTCATCTTAAACAGCACCGACCGCCACTGATATATACCCTGTTAGGAGCAACTTCCTGCTCTGAGAATAGGGTAAGATATACTTTAGCAATGCATTTTGATGTGTGGTAAATTAGGCCAAATTGATCAAACAATGTCACTTTTGTCCACTAGAAAATGTGACGTTTTGAACAGAGGGTTGTCAGGCTACAACTCCAGGTGGGCAAAAACTGTCCTTCCTCGCCTCATCTCCAAGGACAGTGCTTCAAGCAACCACATAGCTGCTGTCACCGTCTTCTTTGGAGCCAACGACTGTGCTTTAGAAGGTAGGGAAAGTGCAACCTGTTACTCTCTAGCCAAGTGTGGGCGGGCACAAAACCCTGCACAGCCATTGTGTCCCTCAGGACCAGGATTGACGAACACTGCTCTTTCCAATATTAAGAGATCTCTCAGTCCGATATTGTCTCGTTATTTTCTTCAGATAAGAACCCACAGCAGCACATCCCATTGCAGGAGTACTCCGAGAACCTGAAGGACATAGTCAAACACCTGGGATCTATGGGTGTGTCTGCAGACAAGATCATCTTCATCACTCCTCCACCTCTGTATGAGCCAGCCTGGGAGAAAGAGTGTGTCCTGAAAGGTTAAAAAAAACACACTGAAGACAAGTCTTTATTCTTGCTCCTGATCGATCACACAACATTGGCCTGATGGCCTCAAACAGATATTGCATTTTGAGGACTGTAGTGTTTGTGGTGCTGGAATTCTAATTGGTTTCTGTATGTCTGTTCTCTCCTGTTTCCCTCTCTCCCTGCAGGCAGTGCTCTGAACCGTCTCAACTCTGTGGCGGGCCAGTATGCCCAGGCCTGTGTCCAGGCTGCAGGTCAGTGTGGGGCAGACGTCCTGGACCTCTGGACTCTCATGCAGAAAGATGGACAGGTGAGACAACCAATGGAATACTTGTCATTTTGATGTTACTCAGCTTTTTTTTCTCCAATCTCCAATCGAGCCGACATAAGCTGCATTTGCTATGAACGCGGCGGGAACATATCCTTTTAAAAAGTGCATTAGTATAGTGATTTATGGTAGTAGCTACAGTATGTAGCTTTATATAATTATATACAACTTGCTCTTTCCACAGGACTTCACAGGCTACCTCTCAGACGGGCTCCATCTCTCTGAGCAGGGGAACCATTTTGTGGCACAGCATCTGTGGAGGTTGTTGGAGAGCAGGGTGGAAGAGCTACCCTTCATCCTGCCTTACTGGGGTGACGTAGACCCAAAACAGCCAGAGAGCAGTCTACTGTGTGACTGACGGCCCTCAGGCTGAGTGGGGGGGGGGGGGGGGGGGAGGTAGAGATGAAGCCTCAGGTCCACCCTCCCACACAGTTTGATGTCCACTGGTCAGCTATGGTAATGGCATGACACTGAAAGGGGTTGGAATCAGCCCTCATTCCATAAGACCGAAATGTATAAAACCATGATATGACATGTTTTAAATGTTGTAAAATGTTTGATTTCCTGAGGCCTGTGTTTTTAGAATGTGTTTCACTGTAAACAAGAGGCCAGTTTATTGGCTTACACATTTTATTAATGCAGGTCATTCAGTACACCCTGAAAATGAATCATAGGACACAGTTAAAGACATACAGAGTCAAGGAGTTTCCCTCACATCTCATCAGAACTAATACCATGATGTAGGCTTATACTCAGCAAAGCTGCAGAATGCCCTTGGCCCACAAGCAAGAAATATTTCAACATAAGTACGCATCACCTAATATACAGGAAATGGGGAAAAGACTTAAACAATATTCTATTCTATCTATTATATTCTACAAGCATTTCCCATTAGAAAACATAAGTTCCAGCTGGGGTGATATAGTGACATTCCCATTGCCTACATTACATAAAGAAATAAGGAACGGTGGTCAAAATGAAAAACATTTAGGCCATTTTTTTTTGTGTGGATTAAAATAAAAAATATCAGAAATTGGTCTACAAACAATGTCTGAATGAAATGAATGAACGGTCCCTCATCTTCCAATGTGTTGCATGAATGGTGAAATAAATGACTTTTATATTATTTACAACCTTTGGGATGAAGAACAAAGTTCATAGGTCACATCAACATAAGGCCATACACAACAATATAAAAACGTTTAATAATTATTCCACAAAAAAATGTAACGGAACCAATACTTGAATAGAGTGGAGACATACGTTATAAATTAATGTTATGTAGGTTTGATGCAGCACTGACTTCAGCCGTTATCCTGCCCAGTATAACTACTAGTCTGAACCGCTGTCAGTCAGTGCCTCTTTTCCTGTTGGGTTTAAATTACCAGAGAAAAAGATCTTCCCCTGCAACAGTTCAACCAGGCAATTTCAGAAATAAAGGCAAATAATGTTCTTACTAAACATGACAACAGAACGTGAGGTTACTAAACAGACTTAAAATAGCACCTCACTTTTTTTTTTACCTTAGCATGATTCTAAGATGACACACAGTCATGGCAGTGGTATATCAATCAAACCATTCTGAGTCAAGTCATTCAAAAGAACATGTCCAGAAACTACACTGTCTGGCCTGTATCTGAGCGACTGGTGCCAAATAAAGCACTTGGCTTTGACCCTTGAAACAAACAAGGCACAAATCATTTCTTACCCACACGCGTAAATCTTTCAGTATCGAGGCTATTCTAAACTGCAGTCACTGGCGTCAGAACACTTCTATACTCATGTTAAGCACCTATTTTCGTTGTACATTAGTCTCCCAAGTAGACGGCGTTCTATGCACCGCAGCCAGTGCTGTGTAACCACTATTATTCTCTTTGAGTAGGTGTTTGTGTGTACTATAACAGTGTGTGTGCAATGTTTAGTCATGTATGCATGTACAGGTATCTGCCAAATCAAAAGAAATACCAATGAGTCATAATAGGGCGTTGGGAAACTAGGGAAACTACGAGCCACCATGTCAGCTTCAATGCACCTTAGCGTAGATTCTATCAGTGTCTGGAAATCTATGGCATGGACGCAACACCATTCTTCCACGAGAAATTCCATAATTTGGTGTTTAGTTGATGGTGCTGTCTCAGGCGCCGTTACAGAATCTCCCGTAAGTTTTCAATTGGGTTGAGATCTGGTGACTGAGACACACACACCCTTTAAACCCCCTATGCTCCTTTGAGACCCCTCTTTCAAAGTCACTGAGGTCTCTTCTAGACACGTTAGCCAAAATAATGGCCGACTGGGCATTTTTCTTCATTTAATTACTTAATTAACTCAGGAACAACACCTGTGTGGAAGCACCTGCTTTTAATATACTTTCTTTCCCTCATTTACTAAAGTGTTTCCTTTATTTTGGCAGTTACCTGCATCTACTAAGTAGTTTAATCTATTATATGCATATATTGTGTGCATGAATATGCATTAGTGTCTATGCACGTACTACCTACATACTGTATCTATTCTAGACTGTGTGTGTGTGTGCGCGCATGTTCCCTCATGTACAATTGTGTGTGTGTGTGTGTGTGCGCCTGTACGTGCGCACGACTGTGTGCGTACATATACAAACATGTTCCCTCAGCACTGGGTCTCTTTACTGTCCACCACGCAGTCTTGCCTCTTGAGGCGGCGCTTGTCGTGACGGCCCAAGTGTGGCGTGTTCTGCTCCGCCGTCAGGTCCTCGTATGAAGACTTGGTGGCGTTGGAGCCTCCGCGAGGAGGGAAGTCGTCCTTGTCCAGGTCGAGGTGAGAGTCGCTGCTGGGATCCTCCTGGATGGTGGCCATCCGTGGGCCCTCCCCCACCACCACTCCGCTCCCCGAGGACGGGCCAGGGCCCGAAGCCGAGCCTGGGGCTGGGGTACTGCTGCTGCCTGAGGCAGACGGGCCCGTTGGGGGTAGAGGAGGGAGGGAGTGGGGTAGGATCCGAGCGGCGGAGGAGGTGGGAGTTTGAGATGGCTTGACGATGCGGACGGAGGCCGACTCGAGGCTGCTCAGCATCTCTGCGTTCTGGGGGGGATAGTAGAGTCAGGGTTGTGTTTGACTAACTGCCTGTAACTGGGGTCTGATTCTTTTTAACTCAATTCGTCATGACTTGGGAAAAAATACTCCTTGGGAAATAAAGATCAACTTAATTATTTCCAAGTAAACTGGGGAAGTTGAAATGGAACAGACCCATTCTGTTCACAGCATTACAACTAAACAGTCCACTGTGCAGCACAACAACAACAACAAACTCGGACACACTAGCTCCACGCAACAAGGTTGACAAACGGCCTCACAAACACAGCACGGAGCACTCCTCTCCTCACAAACACAGCCCGGAGCACTCCTCTCCTCACAAACACAGCACGGAGCACTCCACTCCTCACAAACACAGCACGGAGCACTCCTCTCCTCACACACATCGTGCATCCTTGTGACACATACCGACAGCGTGCACCCTGCCCTGCCCCCTCCCCAAACGCCTCACCCACTCACCTGAGGGTGGAGCTCTACTAAATACAGGTATCTCAACCATCTGCTGCAGTTCCGCGAGGGGCCAAGGCAGACGGAACAGGTCATTGTAACCCAATTATCCCACAGTTTACTATTATGTATCTTGTATTTCACCAGGGAGCCCTGTGAAGCCATCAGACGTGCTACTGCATAGAATTAATTCATGCTGCATATGGGCTTTACTACATCCAAGTTCCAAATCCATTCCTAAACCCTTGCCCCTATGCACTTCTTGTAAATCTGAAAAGATTGGCTAGGTAATAGCATATAGTTCTCAGGCCAACGTGCCCTCTGATAGGCTTGGTGGAATCTTCACCCCTTACTGTTTACACTTGTGCAGTCCATTCAGATCTAGAGGATCAGATCTAGAGGATCAGATCTAGGGGAACAGATCTAGGGGAACAGATCTAGAGGATCAGATCTAGGGGAACAGATCTAGAGGATCAGATCTAGGCTCGGGTCAGTTTTGGAATTGGGCAAATAACTGCATGCTCTCTAGTAGTATAAGGTTTCTAAAAGAGATAACGTGTTATAGTGAATGGGACTTCAAAGTTCAAACCTAGCACGTGGGTGAACATGAGGGCATAGCTTTAAGGACTTACGCTGGGGAAGCACGTGGTCTAGTCATGACGTGACAGACTTACGCTGGGGAAGCACGTGGTCTAGTCATGACGTGACAGACTTACGCTGGGGAAGCACGTGGTCTAGTCATGACGTGACAGACTTACGCTGGGGAAGCACGTGGTCTAGTCATGACGTGACAGACTTACGCTGGGGAAGCACGTGGTCTAGTCATGACGTGACAGACTTACGCTGGGGAAGCACGTGGTCTAGTCATGACGTGACAGACTTACGCTGGGGAAGCACGTGGTCTAGTCATGACGTGACAGACTTACGCTGGGGAAGCACGTGGTCTAGTCATGACGTGACAGACTTACGCTGGGGAAGCACGTGGTCTAGTTATGACGTGACAGACTTACGCTGGGGAAGCACGTGGTCTAGTCATGACGTGACAGACTTACGCTGGGGAAGCACGTGGTCTAGTTATGACGTGACAGACTTACGCTGGGGAAGCACGTGGTCTAGTTATGACGTGACAGACTTACGCTGGGGAAGCACGTGGTCTAGTTATGACGTGACAGACTTACGCTGGGGAAGCATATGGTCTTGGTATTCTCCTCATACTCCTTGTCCAGATTTTTATCCTACAGAAACGAAAACGGTAAGCATCCCATTAGTGTATAAACAGTTAACATTCTTGTGTCTTCATCAACAATGCAAGAGATGGGCTTTGAAAGCCAAATATCTTATAACATATTTCTACTGGACAACAAGATGTACAGACAGCAAGGGTCTGATTTATATATTTAACATGAAAGCGTATATGCTTTTTAGTCATCAATAAACAATTGATGCAGGAATATTTGCTCTGAAGGAAGGGTTGAGGTAAGTCTGGTATCGGTGTGTTTTGGGTTCTGGTCTCACCACACAGTGTACCAGGATGCTGAGAGGGATCCAGAAGACTAGAGAGAACACCACCACTGAGCCCACTATATTGTCTGCTAGGAACCTTCCTATGAGAGAGAGAGAGAGAGAGAGAAAAATACTTCAACTCCAACCAGCCTTTCAAGTCAATCACAACATCTAGTAGAGAGCTCCTGGCTACCCCCTCACTGCATCCCCACACACCCAGAGCTCCTGGCTACCCCCTCACTGCATCCCCACACACCCAGAGCTCCTGGCTACCCCCTCACTGCATCCCCACACACAGAGAGCTCCTGGCTACCCCCTCACTGCATCCCCACACACCTAGAGCTCCTGGCTACCCCCTCACTGCATCCCCACACACAGAGAGCTCCTGGCTACCCCCTCACTGCATCCCCACACACCTAGAGCTCCTGGCTACCCCCTCACTGCATCCCCACACACAGAGAGCTCCTGGCTACCCCCTCACTGCATCCCCACACACCTAGAGCTCCTGGCTACCCCCTCACTGCATCCCCACACACAGAGAGCTCCTGGCTACCCCCTCACTGCATCCCCACACACCAAGAGCTCCTGGCTACCCCCTCACTGCATCCCCACACACCGAGAGCTCCTGGCTACCCCCTCACTGCATCCCCACACACCGAGAGCTCCTGGCTACCCCCTCACTGCATCCCCACACACCGAGAGCTCCTGGCTACCCCCTCACTGCATCCCCACACACCAAGAGCTCCTGGCTACCCCCTCACTGCATCCCCACACACCTAGAGCTCCTGGCTACCCCCTCACTGCATCCCCACACACCTAGAGCTCCTGGCTACCCCCTCACTGCATCCCCACACACCTAGAGCTCCTGGCTACCCCCTCACTGCATCCCCACACACCTAGAGCTCCTGGCTACCCCCTCACTGCATCCCCACACACCTAGAGCTGCTGACTACCCCCTCACTGTATCCCCACACACCTAGAGCTCCTGGCTACCCCCTCACTGCATCCCCACACACCAAGAGCTCCTGGCTACCCCCTCACTGCATCCCCACACACCAAGAGCTCCTGGCTACCCCCTCACTGCATCCCCACACACCTAGAGCTCCTGACTACCCCCTCACTGTATCCCCACACACCTAGAGCTCCTGGCTACCCCCTCACTGCATCCCCACACACCAAGAGCTCCTGGCTACCCCCTCACTGTATCCCCACACACCTAGAGCTCCTGGCTACCCCCTCACTGCATCCCCACACACCTAGAGCTCCTGGCTACCCCCTCACTGCATCCCCACACACCAAGAGCTCCTGGCTACCCCCTCACTGTATCCCCACACACCTAGAGCTCCTGGCTACCCCCTCACTGTATCCCCACACACCTAGAGCTCCTGGCTACCCCCTCACTGCATCCCCACACACCTAGAGCTCCTGGCTACCCCCTCACTGCATCCCCACACACAGAGAGCTCCTGGCTACCCCCTCACTGCATCCCCACACACCTAGAGCTCCTGGCTACCCCCTCACTGCATCCCCACACACCTAGAGCTCCTGGCTACCCCCTCACTGCATCCCCACACACCGAGAGCTCCTGGCTACCCCCTCACTGCATCCCCACACACCTAGAGCTCCTGGCTACCCCCTCACTGCATCCCCACACACCAAGAGCTCCTGGCTACCCCCTCACTGCATCCCCACACACCTAGAGCTCCTGGCTACCCCCTCACTGCATCCCCACACACCGAATGTGTTGATGTCCAGCTTGTCGATGAAATCCCACAACCTCTCGATCACATCCTGGACTTGCTTCATGCATTTGCCCTGAAACAAAACAGACAAATCAATATACTGTATAATCCCTGTCAGTGCCAACTCTCCCTGTAGGACCATGTTTGTGTCAAAATAGATTTTATTATTTAGATTTAAATGTATTTATTGAAGTGAAATGTGTGTTAACTATGAATACAGCCTGTGTCCATTAAGTGTGAGTAGAGATAAAAGGTTAGTTACTCACGCTCTCATCACAGAAGCCCACGGTACAGGGTTTCCCCTTGCGCAGGAACAGGAAGTTCCCGTCGATTTTGACGAAAGGAGTGCAGGCACCATTTTTGTCCCGACAGCACACCTTACACGAGTTGTATGTCTCTGGAAGAGTGGAGAGAGGTCAGGTTGGGGTTAAACACAACCTAGACCACATGCTATACTGCTGCCCGTATCTTTTTCAGAGTAGCAATTATTTACAGTATATTGTCAGGAATCAAATTAAAGGCTTTGGGTTTCACACAACGTAAACCTGCGACGCATCAAATCAAATACAGAACAAATAACTTCTAATGCAAAATATTGGGTAGCATAGAAATATAATCTATAGTTTATATTTCTATGCTGGGTACAAGGTAGAGATAGAACATAGACATGAGTCTCTCTATAGGTATATTTCGATAGGTACACCATGGTACTGGTCAGCGGTGTCAATCTAATCGTACCATTACAAGCACAGGGCCGCAGGTTCTGCACGGCCTCACAGAAAGTCATGCACTCCCCGTCACTGCACCTCCCACTGTCCACACAGATGGTATTGTCCGGAGCGTTGTCTGGGGCTGGGCACTCACTGCTGTTACCTAGGGGATGGACAGTACAACACATAGTGAGTCCGTCAAAAACCCCAACAGATGTCTCAACAGCAAGACCTGGGGACCTATCCAGCTAGAGGATTTTGGCCCAATATATCACTTACATGGCAGATCATGATTCATCACTATGTTGAATAGAGGAAAATGTCAGAAAAGCAGGAGTTTATTTCTTGTATTTAACATTTATTTAAGCAGGTGAGAGACCCGTTAAGAACAAAGTGTATTTTATAAGGGAGCCATTCATTACAAAGCAGCAATGACAAATCGAAAAATGAATCTGTCCGTCTAGCCGTGGCAGTCCTGTGTATGTCCAGTAGGGGGCTTACCTGTGCAGAGGGACATGCCCTTACAGGTGGCGTTGATGGGCTCCTGGCACGTCTTCCCCACCTGCTCAAACTTGCATTTCTTACAACATGGACTATTCCTGTCACTGGATGTACCGGGACACAGAAAAATATGTTAGTAAGCAGCGTATATGCACTTCACTTTGTCAGGCTGCTCGAGACACTAGAGTTAGGCTACTGGATACTGCTTGAATCAAACAAATGCCGTGTCCATTGGAGTCAATGTCAGTTGACAAAGAAAGTGTCAGTTGATTTTACCAGTTTACTGTATACTATGCAAATGATAGTATGTCATTGCTTGTAATCACTTTCTTACATGCGCCTGCTCCCCAGAGGGACAATGATGTCAGCCAGTAAGTCAATCACGGCGGGAAATCAATGAAGCCCTTGTAAATGTCACCCTACCACGTGAATTACTGCACTCCGAGGCAGCCACTTTGGGGTGTGTGTGGCGGGTTTTTACCTGCACTGGGACTCGGGCCTGAACTTGCAGTCGGCGGAGCAGCACAGGTCGTTGTTGCGGTGCAGCATGCCTGGATCACACTCCTCCCCCTCCTCCACGCGGGAGTTCCCACACACCTTGCTGTTCCTCTCTTTGAAGCAGACAGGGGCCTTGAAGCGTAGCGTCTTCCCTATGGAGATCTTACTGCAGTTGGAGAAACGCTGTGCGGAGAAGGGAGGAGAGAAAGGAAGAAGGTAACTGATGATGATGATGTGAGCACGAGTCATCTGGCAGAAGATCACTTAATTTGACGTACGCAAGAGCTGTACCTTGTTGTTGTAGTGGTCACCGCTCACAGCGATGGGGTACATGACAAACTTGCCCCCGTGGTCATCACTAGGGGCGCAGTAGGGGATGTTGTCAGGGTCATGCTCCGCCCCAAAGTTATGGCCCAATTCATGGGTTGTCACCAGATCTGCTTCCTGATGGTGGGGGAAAAAAAACACACACGTTTAATGTTAAGAAACTATACATTGACTTGCAACAATTAAATAATACAGAAATTATTACATTATCTATTATCTTTGGGCTATAAAAGCAAGATTTCTCAGTAGGATATCAGAGGAGCATTGACCCTAAAGAGGGTCTTGTAAGGTCAAGTCATGATTCATTAGTCACATGTATAATGCTGCCTGTTCAACCCATGACCCAACACAAAGTGCCCCATAGACTATTCAATCCATCTCGTCATCAGACAACAGCTCAAATCGTCATATTGAAAGGCCACAAGGCAGTGCTAAATCCTCTGACCTATGACCTATGACAGAGCTCATGAATTATGCAATACAGGGAGTTTTTCAGTCCTTGTTCTAGTGTGTTCGATAGAGGGTTCAGATACCATAGCAACAGTATGACTCAATTCAACTCAATGAGGAACCTACCTTGGTTAGAATGGTTTTGCCATAATTTTTGGTGCTGGTTAAACCAGTGTTGAGGTAGCTGGGTTTCTTGACAGAGTGAGATGGATAGTAAGCTACAGAAAACATAGAGGAAGAGAAAATCAGACAAGATCAGACACCATTATCAAAACATCATAATAAATCATGCTAATTTGATATAAAATAAGAGAATGTATGCGAGATGCTGAGTCTTACGTTTGGGGCAGAGGCCCCCCAGAGCCTGGGCTTTAGAGGGGGCCACGTAGGCCAGGCCCAGTGTCCCCTCGTCAAAGTCCTGGTAGGTGAACAGGTGGGCCAGGCACACAGTGCTAGCATTGTCCGCTATATCCGAGCTGAATTGCTGGAGACAAAGAAAGGGATTGGAAAGTTAAAAAACAATACTAGTTAGCTTAGCTAGCATATCCCCTATTGATGTGGATGGTTTTTCTTGTCAATCATGTTTAGTCCCTTTCAACTACTCTAGCCTGGTCCCAGATCAGTTTGTGGCTTCTTGCCAGTTGCCAGTCAGTCAGTTAGTTGCTGATCTAGGACCAGGCTAGGGGAATTACCTTCCTACTTACTAGCAAACTGAATAGATTCCGCTCTCCTTTTAGATCAGTAGTAGTGTCTCACCTCCAGCAGTTTCTTGACGTCCCACACCTCCTTGCCTTGGATGGGGCTTCCATTCATGTTGTAGTGGGTCCAGCCCGGCCCAGCCTGGCCAAGTGGCGCTCTGGTCGGCTCCTTGTTGATGATGATCTACAACCAGCACGTTACAACTTCATTACAACTTCTTAAACCCCATTTAAGGTTGCAGCATGTACAACAGTACCCATAATGCTCTGTAAAAGATATCCGGTTGAAGGTCAGGAGAAGAGATGGAGCATGGACCGCCGCAGCATATCTTTTCAGTGAGAGAACAGTGTCGCCATTCATTCCCCGAGCGAGCGGAACCAATTGGATTTCCCCACCCCGCTTTTCCACACAAAGAGTGTTCACCGTCTGCTCCAAAAGTGCTTTTCCAAATTCAATTAGAGTACCACAGTCATATGACCTCACTTCTCTACCCAGCACTGACACATTACACACGGAGATAGTGATATGTAATGATGGAAAAATGCCCCAAATGGTCTCGCGTACCACACACACACACACGGCAGTGTAGCAGTTGTCCTCACCTGTTGGATCTGAACACCGTATCCTGTGAACTCGTCATCCCAGGTTGTGTTCCTGTACATGTCGTCCACTCTGTCAATCAACTCAATCTGGATGAAACACAACAGACTGTATTAGTTCAAGTGTAGCAAAATTCTGGTAACTTTGCCAAAATACTGGTTTTCCAGAAGTCCTGGTTGGAAGATTCCTGGAATTACAACGGAATACGCAGGCAATCTGTGCATCCTCCAACCCAGATTTCGGGGAAAACCAGGGAATTTGGGGAAAGATACCAGAATTTTGCAACCCTAATTAATACTGTAGAATGATACTCTTCACAATGACAATAAGGACCATTTACCAGATCCAGATTATACCCATTCTTGGACAGTGGCTCTAATAAGGGTAAATAGATTTTTCTTGCCCAGCTACACACAATACCCCATAATGACGAAGTGAAGTGTTTTGGAATATTTTTTACTCTCTACAGGCTTCCTTCTTTTCACTCTGTCATTTAGGTTAGTATTGTGGAGTAACTACAATGTTGTTGATCCATCCTCAGTTTTCTCCTATCACAGCCATTAAACTCTATAACTGTTTTAAAGTCACCATTGGCCTCATGGTGAAATCCCTGAGCGGTTTCCTTCCTCTCCGGCAACTGAGTTAGGAAGGACGCCTATATCTTTGTAGTGACTGGGTGAATTGATACACCATCCAAAGTGTAATTAATAACTTCACCATGTTCAAAGGGATATTCAATGTCTGCTTGTATTATTTTTACCCATCTACCAATAGGTGCCCTTCTTTGCGAGACATTGGAAAACATCCCTGGTCTTAATGATTGAATCTGTGTTTGAAATTCACTGCTTGACTGAGGGACATTACAGATAATTGTATGTGTGGATTATAGAGATGAGGTAGTCATTACAATATCATGTTAAACACTATTATTGCACACAGAGTCCATGCAACTTATTATGTAACTTGTTAAACACATTTTTACTTGTGAACGTTGGCTTGCCATAACAAAGGGGTTGAATACTTATTGACTCAATAAGTCAATAATAAAAACAGATTTCCCCTTTGACATTATGGGGTATTGTGTTTAGGCCAGTGACACAAATGTTCAGTTTAAATCATTTTAAATTCAGGCTGTAACAACAACAAAATGTGGAAAAAGTCAAGGTGTGTGAATAGGGCTGTGGCGGCAATGACATTTTGTCATCCGGTGATTGTCAAGCAAATAACTGCTTGTCTCACGGTAACTGACCGTAAGTAACAAACACATTCAGAATATCCTGACTTCCACGCATAGCCTACAAGCCACTGATGCAGACCTTTGGAACATCCTCATTTTAAAAAGTCTAATATAGCCGACACCAGCAGGTCGAAAGAAACATGATAAGAAAATGTAGTCTATTTCAGAAAAACAGAATAGCATACTCCGAGTTGTCCTTAACATGGCTATCTGTGTTGAGAAGTAAACAAATAAAACAGGTATTCCTATATGCTTCATTTAGAATTATATATGCAACTTTAGTTGTTCTACAAACGTTGGGCTATATGTTAATTTTTTAAATACATTCTAAGGCTGCATGATGAGACTAATGGCAGGCATGAGCTCTGCTTTGTTATTTTCGCAGGCGGCACACACTTCAGCAGTCTCTCATTCACAAATTTCCCAGCAGCATCCCCTTTGTGTGGCTTTGAATGGAGGACACTTTTCCTGTGGTTCATTTTCATGTCAGCCAGGTAGACTATACTCCTGTTGTAAAGAGAAGCTATGTGCTTAATATTATAATAGTTGTGATATAAATATAGTAGGCCTAGCCTATAGGTCACCGTAACACCCCTAGGTGTGAATACTTTCAGAACGCGTTGTACCTAACCATATAGCGCCAATAGGGTTGCAAAATTTCCCAAATTCTGGAAAACCAGGGAATTTTGGGAAAGTTACAGGAATTTTGCAACCCTAAGTGCCAATAGGTTAAGCGCCCTCTCACCAGGTAGTTGAGCGTGATGCTCTCCTCTCCACGGCCCATGTGTTTAAAGAAGCGGTAGTCAGCCACCAGGGCTAGAGGACAGGTGTTCTTCTTGTGGTTGTGGGCCGCTCTCTTCTCTCTGTGGAGGGAATCTATGGAGAGACGAGAGAGAGAGAGCGAGAGAAGGAGACAGAGAGAGTGAGAAAGAGAGTAAGAAAGAAAGAAAGAAAAAACTACTGTAGGATGTCGCAGGTGGGAGAATGATTGGATGAGGACAAACTGTTCGATGCTCTTGTTCTGACATGCTTACGTATGAACTGATTGGAAGCGGTTTGTGTTACCATGGATATAAGTCCAGCTTGATGAAGCCTTTAATATAGAATACTTTCCAAATTAATTAACACCACTGATTATGCAAAACAAGATGAATAATAAGTCATCATTTGCTGGTTATATTAGTCTTATTACAGAATTGGTTAAGAGCCTTGCTCAAGGGAACAACACCAACATTGTTTCACCTTGTCAAATCAAATGAAATTTTATTGGTCACATACAAGGTGTTAAGCAGATGTAATTGCGGGTGTATCGAAACGCTTGTGCTTCTAGCTCCGACAGTGCAGTAATATCTAACAATCATCATGTATTTTTCTCCCTTTGTCCACAGCACAGTAGTCCAGCCCACCTGCATTAGTTCATTTTCCACAGTGTTTTGAATAGAGGACACTGTCTTGAAGTCCTTCAGATGTCCCCCAGTTCATTGTCATTATAATGAGCTTTATATTTTACAGTCAGCATAAAGGAACCAGAGATTTGTATAATACCCTGTTGCCAGTCCATGTACGGAACACAGGTTTTACACATGAAAGGCTTTTATTCATTGTGTGTTGGGACAAGATAAACAGCTTCCCACCTTCCTACCACCACCTTGTCCTACTCTCCTCCTCCAGGATTCATCCTCCTCACACTATAATTAAGCAATAATGCACGAGGGGGTGTGGTATATGGCCAATATACCACAGCTAAGGCCCGATGCATCGCAGAGTGCCTGGATACAGCCTTTAGCCCCCCCCCCAGGTGCCTTATTGCTATTATAAACTAGTTACCAACGCAATTAGAGCAGTAAAAATTATTGTTTTGTCATACCTGTGGTATACACTATAATTAAGCAATAATGCACGAGGGGGTGTGGTATATAGCCAATATACCACAGCTGTCAGCCAATCAGCATTCAGGGCTCGAACCACCCAGTTTATAATGTTGTATACGGTAGCCTCTTATACGGTTCTGACAACCGGTCTATACGCATGGAACATACACAAATGGGGCATATACTGTCGAACACACACATACACACACACACTCACTCTCTCTCTCACCCTCCTGTGCCTCTCCACCTCTGGCGGCCTCTGGCAGTAAATCCTGGGCCCCAGCGTGAACGTATCCACACACCTTGGGCGAGGCCAGGCGGCTGAGGTTCCTGATGTCCTCTGAGCGGTACACCAACAGACGGCCATCGGGGGCCGCCTCGGTGAACCTCCACAGGGGCTGAGGAGAGGGAGGAGGGGGGAGGTGATGGGATGAGAGAGATGGAGAAGCAGAGGAAGAAGTATGATTGGTTAGATAAAGTCTTCCAACTTCACTAGGGCAGAAGCTGGTTTATACAGTTTGCTCTCACACACAGTTTTGACATCACTTTACCCAGCAACTGTTTAAAACACTTTTAACTTTAAAGCAGTGCTCCTATTTACCTCTACATTGTACTCCGTCTCATCTGTCAGGATGTGGGCCGAGAACTCGTCCCCGTCTATATGTGCCTGCACACGGGAGTGCTCCTCTCCTACACACACACACACACACACACACACACACACACACACACACACACGACAGAGCTTTTAAGGGATTCTACTCACACACACTAACGCAGACACACAAAC
The DNA here is from genome assembly GCA_023634145.1 of Thymallus thymallus. Taxonomy (NCBI): domain Eukaryota; kingdom Metazoa; phylum Chordata; class Actinopteri; order Salmoniformes; family Salmonidae; genus Thymallus; species Thymallus thymallus. Next base: position 36,735,536 of record CM042405.1, read on the forward strand.
ACCCATATGGTTATTCTATTTAAAACCAACCAAATATCCTGATGACTTACCTACAAGATGTCCGGTAAAGTAGTTCTGAAGCTGAACATCATAGCTGTTCTCCTTCCCTTGCTTATCTACAAACACAGCTTTGAAGTCCTCAGTGAACAAGTCTGTGTTAGTTGTCAAGTAAAGCTTGAAATGTCTACGGAAGAGAAATGTCCAGTTTGACAGTAAGAAACATGGGGAATGCACAGATTTTGGTTGATTGAAGATTTAAAAAATGGTTACTTTGTCAATGGTCTGTCTGTTTCAATTGCACAAAAGCACTGACAATCACATGAAGATAAATGCACATATACATTAGGCCTAGGCAATAGAAAAAGCCAGGAACAATTCAAAACACATATGACCTAGCAGGAAGGACTCCCATTGGGCAGCACTAGTGATACAGAACCATTTACATTCCAACTTGTTTGCTTTGCTTCTCTTACATTGTAGTCATTTAGCAGGAGCTTTCGATGTGCAAACCCCACGTGGGAGACCTTGTTCCACCTACCTCTTGAGGGCGCTGAAGCTGATCAGGCGCTCCAGGTGGGACTGGATGTGGACGTCCCTCTTCCTGACCGAGTGCTGCTGGAGGCCGGACACGGGCAGCACCTCAAAGTCAGACAGCAACGAACTCAGAGCCTCTGAGAGAAAAGACAGGGTCACAGGGGAGTGAAAGGGACAAACAGGCACAACTGGTCTCCTCGTTTAACACCAATATAGAGAAACTGGTAACATAACATCATTGGTCACCAACCAGTGGAGGCTGCTGAGGGGAGGACGGCTTATAATAAAGGCTGGAACAAAGTGAATGGAATGGCATCAAACACATGGAAAACATATGTTAGATGTATTTAATACCATTCCACTCTAGCCATTACCACGAGCCCGTCCTCCCCAATGAAGGTGTCACCAACCCTGGTCCCGGAGAGCTTTAAAAATGGGCAGGCTTTGGTTCTAACCCAGCACTAACACACCTGATTTGTGTATCAATCATAGTCTTCCTGATTAGACTATGAAAAAAAACTAGACAGTAACCAGGTTTCCATCCAACTTTTCATTGCAAGTCAAGTACATGTCGATAAAAAAATGTAATGACAGGCCTGATGGAAACAGCTAATTTTTGTGTCTGTAAAATTTATTATGCAAGAAATGGCTTTTATGGAGGAAACACTTTTATGCGGCAATATTGGTATAATAATCATCATATCTAAGTAAACTTGGAGTCACGCGATGACATGTTGTGTGGTCCTCCCTAGGGTTGCACATTTTGAGGAATATTCAGAGGTGGAAACTTTCCGTGGGAATTAACAGGAATATATGTGAATTAGCAGAAATATATGAAAATTAATATTAATACCATTTAAATGTAGATGTTTTTTACATTGGATATATTTACCATATCATATGGAGACAGAAACATAAACATTTTACCTTATAAGTAGACAATTGCAAATTATTAAATCCTTCCAAAATAAATAAAAATAACAATTTAGTTACGAATTGAACTTTAATTAAATGAGTTGACTCTTCACATGGGATGATTTTATTCTACAACAAAAGAAAGGGAATATTGAATGATCCCCAAAGATCCATCGCATCTCCCAAAAATGTTTTCAACATACATCTGTAAGATGATAGTCTAGCAACTAAAGCTTTGGTTGTCTTCCTCTCAGGCTTCCATGTCTTCTCCCTGGACCTCCTCAATGTCCACCAGTTGAACATCATACTCTGAGGCCTCATCTTCACTGTCACTTTCCAACCTTGTTGAGGATGGCTCGTTGTCAGGCTCAAAAAGCCTCAAATTTGCCCGGATGGCCACCAATTTTTCAACCCTTGTATTGGTCAGCCTGTTGCGTGCGTGTTCCCAAACCAAGACCAGTTGAGCTCTGAGGCGGCTGACGTTGGTGGGATTTGTACTTCTCTTACATCTGCAGGCAGAGTCTGAACATCAGACAGGAAGCCATTGTATCCCTCAATCCGTGCAATGGCTACTGCTACAGGTTTCAGGAGTTTCAGGCTGCTTACCACTCTCTCCCATCCAGGAGGATCCTTTTGATGAGGCTGTCCATATCGGCAGACTGTGATTTGGCCATTTCTTGGAGAGACTCCTTCCCCTCCAAAAGACTGTCAAACATGATGACAACACCACCCCAAAGGGTGTTGCTGGGAAGCTTCAATGTGGTGCTCTTATTCTTCTCACCTGGCTTGGTGAGGTAGATTGCTGCTATAACTTGATGACCCTTCACATACAGTACCTAACCATTTCCCTGGCTTGTCTGGTTGGAAGGGTGTATGCTGGGCGAAGATCATTCAGAAATCTCTTCCAATACACATTGCCTGTGAGCATCAGAGGTGAACCAGTTGCATACCCAGCTCGAGCAAGACATTCATCAGCATTTCTCTGACTACGTTCCTCCATTGAGACAAAAAAACATCTGATTCCAGGAGGACCATGAGCTGTTGCTATCGATAAGGTGTCTGATTCATCATTTTCACCTCGAATAGAAGTAGAGGGCCTTTTGTCAGAGGTTGGTTGTTGTGAGCGCTGAGGGAACTTTATGCACTTGGCCAGATGATTCTGCATCTTTGTTGCATTCTTCACATATGATTTGGCACAGTATTTGCAAATGTACACAACTTTTCCTTCTACATTAGCTGCAGTGAAATGTCTCCACACATGAGATAGTTCCTGTGGTATTTTCCTGTAAAGATTAGAAATAAAATTGTAAAGAAAACCCAAATACAATCCTATGTACAGATAAAGCAGTTAGATTAAAACAACTCCTTTGTAAGATAAATGTTTTAAAATGAAACATGTATGGAAACAGGTGAATTAACACTCCTCAGTTAGCAGGTTCAAGCAAGCTAAAACCCACATGGTAGCAAAAACTAACTAGCAAAAATTGTTAACAAGTTAGAAATTATTTAAACACACTTTGTTGTAGGCTACTATTTACTAGTTAACAAAAAATGATGTATGTCATATCAAATACAGTATATTCAACCCACCCAGTATTGTAATTAAAACTTACCAGAAAGCATGTAGTCCTTGGCTCAGACAGTGTAGTAGTGTGGGCTCAATAGCATCTCATTAGTGTGCAAGATCTTGAGAATCAGCTGTACATGTGATGGAAGAATGCACTGTGCATGCAGAGGGTTGCAATTCCATCGACTTGGGGATAGTTTAACCAAAATATGCCACAAGACCTAGAATTGCCTTATGTGAATCCCACAAAAAAGGTTCACTGTTATAAGCTAACTTTTTTAATGAATTTAAGCAAAATTCCCCAAATTCCCGGGCTCAAAAAATGTCTGAACCCTAGTCCTCCCACTACGACTCGTCAGGAAAGCATGCCGTTTATTAGGCTATGGGTAAAATAAGGTATGATGAACTTCACAGGGTGTTGAAAGTGCTGCTGTTTGACAAGAAAAAATAATATCGCTCTTTTGTCCATAATACTCTCATCATGTAGGCTATACCCACACTGTATATGCGAGCTGTTGGCTAGAGCACGCGTCCCAATACCGGAGTGGGCACATTTGCTATACAACACATTTCTTTTGACAAAACCATCAGTAGAGTTGAAAAGTAGTGATGGAAACCCATTTAACTAAGCTCAAAAGTTATTTTTATGTGCACTACGTCATCAAGCAGATCCTTTATCCATAACAACTACATTTGATGGAAACATCTCTGGTGGCAAACCAAATTTGATGGAAACATCTCTGGTGGCAAACCAAATTTGATGGAAACATCTCTGGTGGCAAACCAAATTTGATGGAAACATCTCTCGTGGCAAACCGCGCATATTGTTTAATGCAGATTAAACATTATGCATTTTACATTTTATTGGGGGAAAAAATAATCCATAAAAATTAACTTCATGGATACAAATTCTATATAATTATTATTTTATAGATGCTCTAGAGACTCCTATCTGTTTGCAAACATTGCCGCACGAGGGCGAGGCACGAAAGTTGACGGAGGAGTTCATTATAGAACGCCAGCAAAATAAACTATATTTACATGTTGCTTATGTGTGCATTTCACACTACTTTTGGATTATAATTGGATTTTAAGGCTTGTATAAATGTCCTGCTTAATATAATGCCCGAGTGGCGCAGCGGTCTAAGGAGCTGCAGCTCAGTGTTTGAGGCGTCACTACAGACCCTGGTTCGATCCCGGGCTGTATCACAACCTGCCGTGATCGGGAGTCCAATTTGTTCTTAATTGACTTGCCTAGTTAAATAAAATAAATGTCTCTTTGGCATTTATGCTACAGCCTATGTCAATGAGCGTTAGCATTCTAGCTAACAACTGCTGCATGTTTGTATTTTTATTTAACCTTTATTTAACTAGGCAAGTCAGTTAAGAACAAATGTTTATTTACAATGACGGCCTACACCGGCCAAACTCGTACGTCGCTGGGCCAATTGTGCGCCGCCCCTATGGGACTCCCAATCACCAATCACGGCCGGTTGTGATACAGTCTGGATTCTAACCAGGTTGTCTGTAGTGACGCCTCTAGCACTGAGATGCAGTATCTTAGACCACTTAGACCACTATTCAAAATAGTTATTAGGAAAGATCACAACCAAATATAATCTGACTGGTCAAGCAAGAATCAAAACATCACAAGCTGAGGCAGAGCCAGGTGAGAGGTGTGGAAGGGTATGAGAAATATCACTGGCTTCAAAAAGTCAAACAGTGGGCAGATGGAGGGGACCCAGGACAGAGCCAATGAGCTGAACCAATTTTTTAACAGGTTTGATACTGGCCCTGTCCACCTCCCCTCCAGCTCCCCAGGCCACACACCCTCACGGATGTCCCACCCCCACTTTGCTCACAACACCTCTGCTGAGACAATCAGTGACCCCACCTCCACCCCTGCTCCCCCTGGACTGATGCTCAACACCCCCCCTTCCCCCCACCTCCCCACCTGGGCTGGATTTCACCACCAACCAAGTGAAGAGAGAGCTGGAGAGACTTCATCAGGGGAAAGCGGCAGGCCCTGATGGCATCAGCCCAAGGGTGCTTAGGGTCTGTGTTGACCAACTGTGTGGAATACTCTAGCGAACCTTCAACCTTAGCCTGAGCCTGGAAAGGGTCCCTGTGCTGTGGAAAACTTCCTGCCTGGTCCCAGTGCCCAAGAAGGCGCACCCCACTGTCCTGAATGACTTCAGACCTGTAGCACTAACATCCCACATCATGAAGACCCTGGAAAGGTTAGTCCTCACTCACCTCAGTCCCCTGGTGTGTACATCACTGGACCCCCTGCAGTTCTCACCTCAGACCCCTGGTGTGTACATCACACCATATGTGACACCATATGTGTTATGTTTTTTTACTTCTCCAGTGCCTTCAACACCATTCAGCCCCTGCTACTGGGTGAGAAGATGAAGAGGATGAAAGTGGAAGCACCCTTAGTCTCCTGGGTCACAGACTACCTGACCGGTAGGCCACAATTTGTGCGACTGCAGAACTGTGTGTCAGAACTGGCAGTTAGCAACACAGGGGCCCCTCAGGGAACGGTCCTGTCCCCCTTCCCTATACAGGGGATGGATGTGGAAATGGTTGGGTCATACAAGTTCCTGGGGGTCCATATGGACAACAGGCTGGAATGGGCTGGTAACACCGGGGCCCTGTATAAAAAGGGCCAGAGCTTTCTGAGGAGGCTCAGGTCCTTCAACGTGTGCAGTAAACTACTGCATACCTTCTACCAGTCTGTGGTGACCAGTGCCATCTTTTTTGCAGTGGTGTGCTGGGGAGCCAACATAAAAGCTGGTGATGCTTCTCTGGTAAATAAGCTGATCAGGAAGGCTAGCTCTGTCCTGGGGATGAGCATTGACACTCTAGAGGAGGTGGCGGAGAGACGGATCCTGGCCAAACTGCTGGCCATCATGGACAACGTCACCCACCCTCTGCATGCCATGGTTATGACGCAGAGGAGCACCTTCAGTCACAGACTGATCCCACCACGGTGTGCCAGAGAGCGCTACAGGAGGTCCTTCCTGCCGGCGGCTATTAGACTATTTAATGCCTCACCGGGGTGCCGTGCCGTCGGCAACATAGATCTGGAACTGCTGGGGTGCTAGGACCTAGTTTAACAATTATGCATCCATCCGTGAGTAACTCTGGTCCGTCAGCACTCATCCACTCAGGACCTATTTATTCATACAGGTCTGTATATACATACTCATGTACAGTTGTTATATCATATCACGTGCAATATTGCAAGTAATTATTGGACTTAACTTACGTAGTCATTCACTCAGCAATGCATATTAGTATCCAGTCAGTTGCACCTTTTCTCATTGCTTTTAGTATATCGAATGTGCAATACGTGCTTTTATCTGTAATTAAACCCTGCACTAAGGACTGTATTTTAACACACATTTAGCTATTTAAGTATCTCTTCCTGTCATTTACCTGTACAGTTAATGTAACCATGCAAGTATTCACTTATCTGTTCATTTAACCAGTATGTCTATTAAGTAAACTATTATTACCCTCGCTCATATCATACACACATTTAGCTATTTAAGTATTTCTCTGCCATCGACCTGTATAGTATAGTTAACCATCCAACATCCACCAATGTATAGTGTACATATTCAGCCATCCACCCATGACAATGAAATTTCCCCCCCCGGGGGATCAATAAAGTGCCTATCTATCTATCTATCTAGTACCTATCTTTTTATAGCGTTTTGCACTCCAGATATCTTGTATTTCTATACTTGTTCATACTGCCGCTCTATGTATCATGTACCGTGTATCTGTCTTTTGTGTATTTTCGTTGTGGCATTTTGCACCTGCCCTGTGTTTTGTTGTTGTAGCTGCTTGACAAAGACATTTTCCCCTCGGGGATCAATAAAGTACCTATCTATCTATCATTGTATAAAGTATAAGAACCCAAAAAGTTATTTTGTTTAGAAGGAATAAAGACGCACTAGTCACGAGTCGCGCGCCTCTGTGTGTGACGTCAGTGTGTCGCGTAATGGAACAATTATTCCAGTTTATAATTTTTATGGCGCAAGAAGAAAATATAACATAACTAACGGCCTAATTTGCATAGTTTAGCGAAAGTTACTCACCGAATTCGGGGTAATTTTCCCGTGTTTCTTCCTCAATGGCCCTTGGTTTAATCGCACAATTGACCCAACAAGGAGCCCAAAAGGCTACAAGCACAAAATACTTCATCGTGACGTTAAAATAGCTTACTCCACCACTGGTGTCATTATCGCAAGTTGTTGATGAATAATGACTGTCAACACCGGACAGGTTGACCACGTCAGGCTAAAGAAATAGCGATCTTGCTCGCTCTCGATTTACAATCAAGTGTATTCCCTGACGGCGACTTTAATCGTAAGCCTTATAGCGCAAAGGTTACGATGTCTAATAATGCATTGCAGATTTGACTGAATTTGAATTTCAGTTAGCTACGCCAGTCGTTTTGATTTCTAAACCCTACTTCCGATACCCGGAAGTTCATTGTCTTGGAAAAAGCAACATCCGCTCAATGACTGTGTCCAGACATATTTTACCTAGATGGGAAACTCCATTGGGATCGTATTAACGTTGGCCGAACTTATTCTGGGTACACTCCTTCAAGGAGTCAAATGGGCGCTATCACAAAACCCCAACATGAGCCCGAATTACGTGAACAAGAAGCTCAACATTACACGTATTTTCCAGGATTAGATCATTCACTTTTCCTATGTAATATCGTATAGATTTGAAATAGTGCCATGATGTTCTTTCGACTCAGTCATGCCCTAACTCGGTGGCTGCTGAGGGAAGGACGGCTCACCATAATGGATAGAAACGACGCAAATGAAATGGCATCAAACACATTTGGAAATCTTGTGTTTGATACCGTTCCACCCATTACCACGAGTCCGTTCTCCACAATTAACACAACCCTCATGTGCCTGACTTAAGAGATAATCATCATAACATGTGCTCTGTAATGTCGCATAGCTTTTGAAATCCGTGTATCTCGACATATATGCAGCGTTAACGTGCTAGTCGGAACTATGATATTCTGTGGTTTCCAAATTCCAACTAGCGGCAATAGTCATACCTTGACTTTTAGAAGGGATTTACGTGACGATCAGTTTAGCAACCGCTTGAAGCAGCATGGCAACATGCACGCGATTGGTCGATTTTCTACTGGGTGGAGCGCTATACGTTTCACCGTTCATTTCCCTCCGGTATTCTTATGACGCTTCCAACACAACCGGGAACTCGGAGGAACGAACAGGTCAAATCATGACGTCAGTGATCTTCAGGTCGGAGTTTCCGACTGGTCATTCCGAGTTGAATGGCTGTTCAAACCAGTAGGAGGTCGTTTTTACCAGTTCCCAGTTGTCTAACGGTATACGATGCAGCTACGTCAGAGAAAAGGTCCTACGACAGAGAAAATGTCCTCTTTTGACAAATGAAAAATGTGCCATGTCTTTATGATGATGAGAGAACATTTAAGACAAGGAATGTATATCATACTCATGATGTACCTGCAGCAGGTCTACGGTCTGCACTAGACATCATGGACAACGTCACCCACCCTCTTTACATCAAAAGGTGGGGGCACATTGACCTAGTGGATGAGGGCTCCAATCTTCACTCCTCAAAATTAATCTCAAGTATTTTTTGGTATTTTATTAGGATACCCCATTGGCTGTTGCAAAATCAGCAAGCTACTCTTCCTGGGGTCCACACAGAACATTAATAGACAAGAGCTTAAGGACAGAACTATATCAATTTAAAAATGGCACACAGCCTACATAATACATACACACAATATCTAGGTAGGTTTATACCAGGTTTGCTGTTCATTTTAGCAATATGAGATTGGAGTTCTATGCAATAATGGCTCTACATAATACTGTATGCTTTCTTGAATTTGTTTTGAATTTGGAGACAGTGAAAAGACCCCTTGTGGCATGACTGTGTGTGTAAGAATTTTTTGGGGAATTTAACATTGTTCCTTAAAAAAAAAGTGATGCAGTCAGTCTCTCCTCAACTCTTAGCCAAGAGAGACAAGCATGCATAGTATATATATTAGCCCTCTGATTACAACAGAGCAAGAAGTGCCGCTCTGTTCTGGGTCAGCTGCAGCTTAACTAGGTCTTTCTTTGCAATAAGATAAGACAGAACTAGAGCCTGCAGTACTTTCTTTTTGGAGTGTGGTGTCAAAAGAAATCAGATCATCTCATATGACATTTGTCCCCCATAATATCATCGCTGTTGCTGGCATGAACAAAGGTCCAAAATTAGGTTAGATGACCTCATCAATTGCAATGTCCGCTGGTTTTCAGGTTCAAAACAGCACACAGATGAACAAGAGAGAAAAGGGATACCTCGTCAGTTAAAAAAGACACACCATACCCACCAACATCTTTTACTAGAAAGACCCCAGCTCGAGATTGGTTTATAAAATGTCATTTTTATTCATGTTTCATAGCTGATGCATAGGGCATTAAAACATTTCTACAAGGCTTTTGGGGACTACAATCGATGATTAGCAAAAACACAAATCTCTAATGACAATCTCTGGACTAACCAATCACCCTCTAACATGTGCACAAACCTGCATTGAAATGTACTAAATTGGACACTTGGACTTGGTGTGTATACAGCATTGGTTCCCGTGTACTATTGTACTAAATGCATATTGTACTATCCAGTGTACTATTAAATTCCATGCATGTAGGACTATTGTTTTCTTCCCATTATCAGATTGTTTTTATTTTTGGTTTTTAGAATGCCCCACCTCTGTATTCTCTTCAACCAGACATGCTTTATATTGAATACCATAACCAGGGGAAGTGAGGAAAGACCTTGTCAGAACCAATGGAAAATCACCTGGCTGCGAAAGACGGTGTCAGCTCCGACTGGCCGTCCCTGCACTATGGAACAATTGGACTTGTACATGATGGACGTCAGCAGCTGTAACCGTACCAGATAACCGTGTGGAGAAAGACTATGGAGGATGAGGGAACTATTCATCCTATTCTGCTTAGCAAACACGCCTGTTGTAAGAATACTTAACTGCCCTGGTGTTTGATGGGACTAACATTTTCTGTAGCTCAGCAAAAACCCTAGAATTTCTTATTTTTTCCTCTAATATTTGGACTAAAACGTTGATACAAAGAGGTGAAGCTATTCATACTTTTCTAACAGCAGAAACGGCACATATGGAAGGGCAGGATGAACACAAACCAATGAATGAAGGGTTGATTTTTTTCCCCCAATCAATATTTTTTTTTGTCCAAAAACTGCAGTGTGAAAATACTAAAATAATTTTTGGTTTTTCCATACGCGTTTTTTTTTTTTTTTATGGGTTTCATTGCTAGAATCATTTTGAAGTGGACCAATAAAGGAATGGAGACGTGTAAAAAGGTAATTTTTCTTTTTTTGGAGAGATGACCCCGTGTGAGTTTTAATTCTCGTTCTCTCCGGCCTCACCGGCTTCTCTGCCTTCCCCTTCCTCGGGCGCGTTGTCGGATGTCCATAACTTGAGAGAAAGAGAGAGAGACACATTGACATTAAAAACACAGTCAACAACAATTCTTCAAAAGACAAAAACTTGTCTACTAATAACTCGTTACCCATGCAGTCTTCCAACTTAACTCTTAAGTAAACATGATTATTATTGTACAGTCTAAAAAAAAAAAACAGCATTTGTTTTATTTAACCAGGCAAGTCAGTTAAGAACAAATTATTATTTACAATGACGGCCTACCTACAGGGTCAGCCCCTGGAGCAAATTAGGGTTAAGTGCCTTGTCTACACGTCTACATGTTTTCATCTTGTCTGCTCAGGTATTCGAACCAGTGACCTTTCGGTAACTGGCCCAACTCTCTAACAGCTAGGCTACCTGCCGCCCCTGCATACAAGTTTCATTTTAACAGCGTAAATATTGATTGACTAGAATAGGGAACATGGCAGAGCAGATAAGGAAGGGAACCCACTGTCAGGTTGTCTCTGAGCAGCTGCATGATGAGAGTGCTGTCTTTGTAAGACTCCTCGTTCAGTTTGTCCAGCTCTGCAATGGCGTCGTCAAATGCCTGGAGACACAAAAACCACATAATGCACATTTATTTCACAGCAAGCTTGAAAGTAGAATCACTGTGCAAAATCCAAGCTACTGTAGATGGAGTAGACCCCCTCCATGTCCAGAACATACAGATGAAGTCGGTAGTTTACATACACTTAGGTTGAAGTCATTAAAACTCATTTTTCAACCATTCCACAGATTTCATGTTAACAAACTATAGTTTTGGCAAGTCGGTTAGGATATCTACTTTGTGCAGGACACAAGTAATTCTTCCAACAATTGATTATAATTCACTATATCACAATTCCAGTGTGTCAGAAGTTTACATACACTAAGTTGACTGTATTTAAACATCTTGGAAAATTCCAGAAAATTATGTCATGGCTGTAGAAGCTTCTGATAGGCTAATTGACATCATTTGAGTCAATTGGAGGTATACCTGTGGATGTATTTCAAGGCCTACCTTCAAACGCAGTGCCTCTTTCCTCAACATCATGGGAAAATCAAAAGAAATCAGCCAAGACCTCAGAAAAATAATTGTAGACCTCCACAAGTCTGGTTCATCCTTGGGAGCAATTTCCAAACGCCTGAAGTTACCACGTTCATCTGTACAAACAATAGTACGCAAGTATTAACACCATGGGACCACGCAGCCATCATACCGCTCAGGAAGGAGACGCGTTCTGTCTCCTAGAGGTGAACGTACTTTGGTGCAAAAAGTGCAAATCAATGCCAGAACAACAGCAAAGGACCTTGTGAAGATGCTGGAGGAAACAGGTACAAAAGTATCTATATCCACAGTAAAACGAGTCCTACAGTGGGGAGAACAAGTATTTGATACACTGCCGATTTTGCAGGTTTTCCCACTTACAAAGCATGTAGAAGTCTGTAATTTTTATCATAGGTACTCTTCAACTGTGAGAGACGGAATATAAAACAAAAATCCAGAAAATCACATTGTATGATTTTTAAGTAATTAATTTGCATTTTATTGCAAATTAAAGAAGCCACTGCTCCAAAACCGCCATAAAAAAGCCAGACTACGATTGTAATGTCCTCTGGTTTGATTAAACAAAAATATAACTTTTTGGCCATAATGACCATCGTTATGTTTGGAGGAAAAAGGGGGATGCTTGCAAGCCGAAGAACACCATCCCAACTGTGAAGCACGGGGGTGGCAGCATCATGTTGTGGGTGTGCTTTGCTGCAGGAGGGACTGGTGCACTTCACAAAATAGATGGCATCATGAGGAAGGAAAATGATGTGGATATATTGAAGCAACATGTCAAGACATCAGTCAGGAAGTTAAGGCTTGGTTGCAAACGAGTCTTCCAAATGGACAATGACTCCAAGCATACTTCCAAAGCTGTGGCAAAAGACACAATTTGTGGGCAGAACTGAAAAAGCGTGTGCGAGCAAGGAGGCCTACAAACCTGACTCAGTTACACCAGTTCTGTCAGGAGGAATGGGCCAACATTCACCCAACTTATTGTGGGAAGCTTGTGGAAGGCTACCCGAAACATTTGACCCAAGTTAAACAATTTAAAGGCAATGCTACCAAATACTAATTGAGTGTATGTAAACTTCTGACCCACTGGGAATGTGATGAATGAAATAAAAGCTGAAATAAAAATCACTACTATTATTCTGACATTTCACATTCTTAAAATAAAGTGGTGATCCTAACTGACAATTTTTACTAGGATTAAATGTCAGGAATTGTGAAAAACTGAGTTGAAAAATGAGTTTTAATGATTTCAACCTAAGTGTATGTAAACTTCCGACTTCAACTGTATTGGTATCTCCCATTGAAATAACTTTTCCCATTCACACACTCATCTACTTGTTAGCAATTCAATCAAAGACACCACTTATCATCTTTCATTTATTCTGCCAGAACAAGCAGATAACACAGGAACTTCCACATTTCAAACAAAGTCCCCATATCTAAATAAAACAGGGGACTGGACAGAGGAGAGGAACGGGACTGACCTGTTTGGCCAGCGAGCAGGCCTTCTCTGGGGAGTTGAGGATCTCGTAGAAGAAGACTGAGAAGTTGAGGGCCAGGCCCAGGCGGATGGGATGCGTGGGGTCCATCTCCTTCTTGCTGATGTCAAACGCCTGCTGGTACGCCTCCTGAGAGTTCTCTATGGTCGCTGGGGAGCACACAGATCAGTGGACATTATTGGAAGACTACAAGTGTAGTATTGGACGATTCTGTGTGGCATGCTCGCTGCGAAAAGTGGCACACTGGTTTCCTTCTGTCCACGCCACACTTGAAACGCGCATGCTTATAACTGGGCATTGAGCTCTCTTTAGTGTGTGTCACACAATGGGTGCCAGTGGGAGTCTCAGAGGCCCATACAGTAGGCTAGGACCTTACCCTCTTCCTCGTCTCCTCCTATGAGACGGTTCCCAGCTCTGTGACAAAAATGTGCTGTTCTATTTCGGCTGCTGCACGAGCGGCTCCGTGTTTAAAACGGAAGGGGCCTGATTTTAACCTCCTCGCAGAACGTAGAACAATGGGATGCGACAGAGTCCTAAAGAATGTCTTGTAATAGTGGTGATCAAAGGCTTCTTTATTAGGACGTGACTCTGAGGGGAGATTCATATCGGGGGCTGTTACGCAATCACAGGGAGGCAAAATCTATTTGGCTGCGAGGGCCAACGTCTATACTCCACAGAACATTTACTTGTCATTCTGGGATTTAGAGAGAGAGGGAGATTTCAAAAGCAAAAAAAAAAGTTGATGTATTTTGCATATCTTAGGGAGATTATTACATTTGAGTCATTTAGCTGATGCTCTTATTCAGAACAACTTACAGGAGCAATTAGGGTTGAGTGCCTTGCTCAAGGGCACATCGACAGATTTTTCACCTAGTGGGCTCAGGGATCCAAATCAGCAACCTTTTAACCGCTAGGCTACCTGCCGCCCTATTCAGACTAATTCACACAGCTAAAATGCAGGCTCATACCAACATGGCAAAAACATCATGCAGTATTCAGTTCTCACCTGTCTTGTCATCCCCGGAGGCGACTTCGGCAAGGTATCTATAGTAGTCACCCTTCATCTTAAGATAGAAGACTTTGCTTTCAGCGTTTGTGGAGTTCTCAATTAAATATTTATTCAGCAGTTCCTGTGGAAAGGAAACAGGAATAAATCATTTGTTCACACACTGCATAAACTTCAGTTCATTTGACAGTCAATGTTTCCTTATTACTGAAATCCTGTTAACCTACTCTGACTGGCTAAAGAAAGAAGTCTGAGTCTGATTGGCTGAGACAACATACACCCAAACATGACCAGTCAGTTGAGTTCCCATTTTATTCAAAGTTCCCAACCAAAACCCACACCAGCGGTGGGCAGATAAACCCATAACTTTCCGTTACAACTGCGATGTATCCAACAAAAACTGGGTTATCAGTGTTAACGACTGTACTGTATCAACAATGATGATGAACACACGTTCCAAAATTCATATAGCGATTTTCTGAAAAATCTGATCTGACCAAAATGTGATTAACCAGTCCAGTGGTCTCACATGTGATGACATCATGCAAGTGATGTCCATGAAGGATGTGCCCACACGGGGGAGGCATACACTCGTAGCGCTGCGACAGTCATGGAATTTTGGATGGCGGTAATTGGCCAGCCAAATGACCGCGGTCACCGTAGTAACTGTTGCAGTAGCCCCAATTGTTTTTTGTTTTTTTTTCTCCTTTCATCTCCTGACTGCATGTGCTGCAATAGAAATAGAATCAATAGAATGTCCGTCCACATTCAAGTCAATGATGGCATAACGGGTGGACAGGAGGCCATTGCGAGGAGCAAAGCAGGAAGTAAAAGAAAGTGTACTCAATGTGCTGTGATTTGTTTATTTAACTCAGACATTACAAAAAATACATTCCATTGCATGAGTCACATCAGTTACTACCATGGAAATTATCACAATACCAGGCAGCCATTGCTAGTGTACCCATGAATATACCATTCCAAACAACCAAAAATAAATACAAGTATATTTATTTTATTTTTAAATGGCGGTCTTCATCCATAACTGTCAGCTACATGGTAACATATGCCAGCCTTAGACACACGTTCGGAGTCCAGTAGAGTAGACAGCAAGAACCTAGCTGTGCATATGGGCACGCAGCAGTGGTTTCAGCATAAGCAGGGAGGGAGCCAGCGTTTTGCACTGCGTCAAGTCATCCCAACTTGTCCATAATGAGGCCAGGCCTCCTGCGGGCTCCTGACCAGCTTTTGTCCCAGATTCTTCTGGGCTCCTTTCGTTCCAATGTTCCTCAGTGCTCTGTCTTAGTGGCACAGACACCGCGTCTCAGTGGCAAAACCAGCGGCTGAACGCATTGACTAAACTGGGAAACTACAGTAGGAGCTATAGCCTACATGACCATTCATTTCATGTGGGGTTCAATCCAAGGAAAGATTCCTTCTGTAAGGGAAATGTATAAACTCCTGACACGGAGGTCTGGAATGCTCAATTGCCAGTTAGTTAGCGTGAAGGAGCCTAACCAGCCAGGACCAACTCATCAGGATCAGTCTCCAAATGGGCCTGACCGCTGCCTGATTACTGTGGATCTGTCAGTGAGACCAAGGGTTTAATGTCACATTAACTGGTTTTAAATACCAGATTAAACAAGTCCACCGCAGATGAGGTTGACAGACCTAATGGCAACTACTGACACTGACAGACAGTGAGTCAATCCGGCACTGCCCTCACTCTTAACCAAGCCACTCCCAACCCAGTCTACTTACAGACAACTACTGACACTGACAGACAGTGAGTCAATCTGGCACTGCCCTCACTCTTACCCAAGCCACTCCCAACCCAGTCTACTTACAGACAAGATTAGTCTCGATGATGCACGGCACGCTCAAATGTCTCAAGTTCCAAGCATTCCTTCCCATACATCGCCCTGCCTGCAGACGAGTGGAAGGAGAGTGGCCTGGTTGTTCACACAGACCAAGGCAGTCTCTTTATTAGGCTCCAAACGGAAGGAAACAGGGAGGAATTACATGAACCTGCCCAATAGGAAACATTTTTTTGAGTTTTTGGTTGTAAAACATTTCGCTACGGTGTGCCCTAATAAAATGACCCAGGCAATAGCACTGTTCTCGATAACACCAGCTCCTATATCTCATCTGTGGCCATGACATAGGCCTAACAAGAGCTGACGCTGAAATTCTCCAGGGTTTGACTAATTGCAGTATTGCGGCTGTGCCCTTCTATTGAAGATGAACATATTGTGAACATCTGGATGAGCATATTTTTTGTGCTATTCCATAAAGACTACTGTGCGAATCTGGCCGGGTTTTCAATGATCATGAAAATGTGGGCCATCGCCATGACAACCTAGAAGGTTTGACCTTGAAGAATGTGTCTTGCCAAGGTTATATTCACAGGCGAAGAAGAGACCAGCCTGGATTGTTGTGTAGTGGACCACGTTCTGTCTTACCTATGCTTGAAAGTAGAGCACTGAAAACAGCCTGCACCATCCTTAGCAGGACTCCAATTTCCCAGTGGCATTGATGGCCACTACCTAATCAACAATAAGTGAACACATTCTGACCACAATCACCTGTAGTTGCATACAAACTACAGCTGCCAACAGATTGAAAGGTGGTATCCAGCTTCCATGATCTGTTCCCATACACAGTGCAGACAGGCAGGGTGGGTAAGGGCACAGTGTCTGCATGGCTGTGGGCAGCAGAGCAGAGGGGTTCCACCCAGTCCAGTGTAGCATGACATCGCCTCAGTGGAAAGTGAGTGCCATGTTATCCAGTCCTGTCCCCGCCACCAGGCCTACTTCAGCCCAGTCAAGCCAAGGCCTGTCAGCTGAGAGGAGACAGGTGCTTACGAGCACCAGTAGCCAGCCGCCAAGCAGAAGGGGCAAGTTGGGGCAAGCAGCGTGATAGACATTCTCATAGGCTGGCTCCACCACACCCTCAGTCAACACTGACAGGCAGCAGAGTCAGAGCCACACAAACACACAAGAAAGTGGCGAGTGCACAGACGTGGGGTAGCTGTAAGGTGTGGTCAGAAGATGTGCCCATCTGTACGGATTACGTAACCATGACTCACTGGCATACAGGAAAGGAGAGAGTAGTTAACCAACCTGAGGTACAGCTACACCATAGCCTACAGTTAGCTGTTTATCATATAGGAGAACCACTATGCATATATGCCATTAAATCTCTGTTGGTGACCATTAATATCTATACGGGTCAGAATAAATAACAGAACGGCAGTGACATGCTATGAATATCTCCCTGGCTAGACGTTCACAATTGAGCCGTCGACATCTCTGCCGCCTTGATAAAAATCAGTAGAGAAGTGACATTACATCGTCATAACCCTTAATCGTATTCTTATATGTATGGTTAAATGCTAGATTGAGCTCTAGTGTGCTTACAAACTCTTCCCTGCCCTGCCCCGCCCCCCAACCAAATCCCTTCATCTCAGACCTCCTTGTGTCTAAAGGCCAGCAGCTCAGTGAAATTCTCTCAACGTCACAGTTAAGCCTCCACGAGATCCTCCCTTAATCCACTATCAATACCAGATAGGGATAATGGGCAGAGCCATTTACTAGTACAGCCTTGGATTTAAAAAGTGAAAACAATTGCCCTGGAAGCAACCAAACAGAAAAAGAGTCTGTAGTAGAAAGTCCAGTCAGTGAAGTAATATTACGTCAGTTTTAAAAATCAGAGCGACATACCATTTTGGAGCCCCCAATGGGTAGCAAGCTAGGCTAGTGGGGTTGAGAGACATCGCCTACTGAGCAAACTGGGGTATGACAGTCCTGATACACAATTGTGAATGAACTCTATCACTTGGCTAGCTTCATTACAACTCATGTGCCAGATGAAACTATGTGAATGGTTCTTGCTATTCGGGATCCGTGGGAGCCCACACACTCCCAGTTTTAGACCTGTAACAGCACGGCTCTTGATCAGCCACCACTGGTAATCTGCCAGTGCCTACTCCACCCATTCTGACACACCTTGCTGTGCAGACACACTGGATTGTGACCTTTGTCAGTCTGCCCCACCACGTGGTTAAACCCCATTGTTCAGTGTGATGTTCCCAACAGGAAGAAACCAGGGAGAGGATGGAAATACAATTGTACCTTTTCATCTCAGGTCGGGGGGAGATCCCAACATTCCCAACAGGAAGAAACCAGGGAGAGGATGGAAATACAATTGTACCTTTTCATCTCAGGGCTGGGGGGAGATCCCAACATTCCCAACAGGAAGAAACCAGGGAGAGGATGGAAATACAATTGTACCTTTTCATCTCAGGGCCGGGGGGGGGGGGGGGGTCCCCTTTTTAGACCGTAGGAACTCATGGAGAATCCTGAGACATGACATTTGACCCACATTGCATTGAAACAATCTAATGTTAGTCTCTGTTCAGAGTAAAGGAAATGAGAGGTGTGATATGCTTAACAGATTATAAAACGAATTCATGGTTGGGTTCAGGGAAACACTGAGACCAGAGTAAAGGTTAATTCAAATGAGTCAATTCAGGAATTAAACTTAACATAGAAAAAAGATATATGTGCAAATCTACCTGAATTGAGACAGAATTCAACACAATCCTGGTAGACTGATAAAAACGTGGAGAAAAATCTGCATAGCTATGCTTTTGTTAAGCAAACAATGTATTTCATCAAGCATCCTTAATTTAAAAATAGTCCCTTTTCTTCAGCACATGTATCCAGACAGCATAGAGAGTATGGCTGGGTGAATTACTGATATCACTATGCCTCAGGAGGAGCAGGGCAGAGTGCAGTCTCAGAAGACCACTAAGCATACACTTCCTACACCTACAAAGAGGACTAACCAACTAGTTCAAATTATATCTTTGAATTTCATGTAATTATTTTACAGCCATCTACAATGTCAATATGATGCAACACAGTGACCGATTGTCTGACTAGTGACCACACTTTCCCAGCTGCAAGTTGTGAGAGGGTGAGATGGGTGTATTCAGCATCCTACGCCAGTGGTTCCCAACCGTTTTTGGTTACTGTACCACCAACTGAATTTTGCTCTGCCCGGAGTATCCCTGAAGTACCCCATCATGCAGTTCACCAGTAGGACTATGGTCTCATGAGTCTTCTCAAGTACCGCCCGTGGATAGGCCAAGTACCCCTGGTTGGGAACCACTGTCCTAGGCTAGTACCATACAACAACACCCACTTTCTATACTAAACATTTCCACCCCTGGTTGGGAACCACTGTCCTAGGCTAGTACCATACAACAACACCCACTTTCTATACTAAACATTTCCACCCCTGGTTGGGAACCACTGTCCTAGGCTAGTACCATACAACAACACCCACTTTCTATACTAAACATTTCCACCCCTGGTTGGGAACCACTGTCCTAGGCTAGTACCATACAACAACACCCACTTTCTATACTAAACATTTCCACCCCTGGTTGGGAACCACTGTCCTAGGCTAGTACCATACAACAACACCCACTTTCTATACTAAACATTTCCACCCCTGGTTGGGAACCACTGTCCTAGGCTAGTACCATACAACAACACCCACTTTCTATACTAAACATTTCCACCCCTGGTTGGGAACCACTGTCCTAGGCTAGTACCATACAACAACACCCACTTTCTATACTAAACATTTCCACCCCTGGTTGGGAACCACTGTCCTAGGCTAGTACCATACAACAACACCCACTTTCTATACTAAACATTTCCACCCCTGGTTGGGAACCACTGTCCTAGGCTAGTACCATACAACAACACCCACTTTCTATACTAAACATTTCCACCCCTGGTTGGGAACCACTGTCCTAGGCTAGTACCATACAACAACACCCACTTTCTATACTAAACATTTCCACCCCTGGTTGGGAACCACTGTCCTAGGCTAGTACCATACAACAACACCCACTTTCTATACTAAACATTTCCACCCCTGGTTGGGAACCACTGTCCTAGGCTAGTACCATACAACAACACCCACTTTCTATACTAAACATTTCCAGCAGAATGAATCTGTAGTAGCACTACATACCAGTACGTCGTTGCAAATATCCCTCAGCTCTCCCTCCACCTTCTCCCGGTATTCGTTGACCATTGCGAGCTTCTTGTCGCTTCCCTCGGTTTTCTGTCCGATGCTGGAGATCACCCTCCATGCCGACCGCCGTGCTCCGACCACGTTCTTGTAAGCGACCGATAAGAGGTTCCGCTCCTCGTTTGACAGCTCGCCGCCCTGCTCCGTTACCTCCTTCATGGAGGCGGCCATGTCGTCGTAGCGCTCGGCTTGCTCCGCCAACTTGGCCTTCTGAATAAGCTCGGTTTTATCCATTGTTTTTATTTTATTTTATTATTATTTAGCGTGCAACCTTAGCTTGACTAGTCGGGGACGGTTTAAAAACCAACACGAGTCCAGGAATGCAACAGGGACTAAATTGAAGAGGGAGGTACAAGATGGAGTAGGGGAGGCTCCGGAGTATTCCACCAAAGAAACCTGCAAGTTTAAAACGGGGAGGTTTATAGATAGATAGATAGATAGGTACTTTATTGATCCCCCGGGGGGGAAATTTCATTGTCAAGCAGCTACAACAAAAACACAGGGCAGGTGCAAAATGCCACAACGAAAGTACACAAAAGACAGATACACGGTACATGATACATAGAGCGGCAGTATGAAAAAGTATAGAAATACAAGATATCTGGAGTGCAAAACGCTATAAAAAGATAGTACATTTATCATCCTCAGAGGATGTGACACAATGTAGTGGATGCACTTTTGCTAGAACCAGAGTATTGTGAACTGAAGCCGATAGGAATAACTATTTGAGAGCGATCAGACTTGTACAGGTCCTGCGTGGTGTCTGTCAAATGCCATGGGTCGCTACCGTTAGATAGCCAGCGATACAGTACCAGTAACTAGCTGACGTTAAGTTAACGCAGAAAGACTCAAAGCTAGCTATAACCTAACCATCTAACGTTAACTAGTTAACAATCATAGCTAGTTAGACACTGGCAATTAAACTAACGTTAGCCAGTGCGGTGGTCACAGTTTCTGACTGTGTGCAACGACGTTAGCTAGTAAGCTAACATAACCGGTAGAGATTAACAGTTACCTAGCTACATCCCTACTAGGTTGACATTTATTCAACACAAAAATGGTACATCTATCTTGCTTCGGCCAGACAAGTTAAGTAACATAAGCCCGCCAGATGAACATCTAGCCAAAGTTAGCCTACGGCAGTAAAAGCTAACTGTTAACGTTGGGCCACTCCTTTCATTATGAATGGGTTGTAAACAACATAACGTTACCATGCTATACTCGTGTCTACAAAATAAACATCATTTGCAAACTAAACAAAAAAAAAATTAAAGATAGAAATTGGATTTCTGAATTTTCTAACCTTCTAAGGTCCCGATTTCTTCCTCCGAATTGATCCGCTTTGGAGATTGGTATGAGGGCAGAGCCGAAAAACAGCAGACATGCCGTTCAACCGAACATGCTAGGGCGGGTCTAGCTGACAATGGTTTTCCAATCAGAAATATACATTTTCACCTGTCAGAGATACTAGCCAGTAGCTATTTGGCTTGGAAAAGGAGGCGGGACTAGTTCGACTAGTGGGTAAGGCTGCGGCTGGGGCCACGGGGTTTCCTCCAATTAGAGCAAGGGAGAAGACGTCACCGTTGCCATGGTTATCCTTCGTTCCTGCCCACTTTCAAACGTTGTAGTGTAAGTGAGGCTCGAGGCGGGCGTGGCACCCGAGATATTCCTAACCCCCCCCCCCCACCTTGGTACCTTTTCTCCCACTTAAACTTTGATTTTGTGGGCCATACAAACTTGAACAAATGACCTCATATTAGTGCTCACTAAAGCAATGGTGGCTTTAGTGGGCACACAGCAGACCGATGTATTACATTATTTGTGACATAGGCCTGGCTATATCAAATATCGATTTGCCTCACCTTGTGTTAATGTTGTTTCCACTGTGGCCATGATTTGTAGCCCTGAGAGAAAAGGGGACTTCCATGTTCCATAATTAGCTATGATTCTTGTGATTGATTCCAAAAAAATAGCATCACAATGGCAGAAGTGGTCTGCCGACAGGCAAGCGGGGCTCAGTGCCCTCCCTCTCATCTCTGGGGTCACAGACATAGGAGATCCACCTGTCTAATCAAATCCTACGCCTAGATGCATTCTGATCATAGCAGATGTCCACAGTTGGATATGCTATTGAGAAATATTTAATTTGACAACAGCCAAACAGTGGTGTAATCTGGAAAATCCTTTTTCTAATTCAGACCTCATCCTGTGAATTATACTGATCAAGTTTTTTCCATGAGGTCAGTGTCCATCGGCCTTCTTCCTTCCAATCAACTGATATTCTCTCTCTCCGAATCTTATCTTCAAAACAAATTCCCCTCCCCCACACATAAATATAACCAGCATATGTTTCTGTATTATTATTGTTATTTTTAATCCGTTTTCCATTGCAACCTTACCATTAGCCATTTTCAGCAGCCATTTTGTTTGTCTCTGTCAAGTCTGTCTGCCCTGTGGTTTTATTGTCTGATAATTGGCGGCATGCATTCGCTGAAATGAAAGGCTTGCAGTCTCTCAGAACAGCCCAGAATACCCTCACACAGTGTCATAGGAACGATCTACAGTGGAAAATACAGAGCATCAATGCCACGTCCGTCCGTTCATCATAAAAACCTGGGAGTTTGTTGACTTTGAAGTAGGCTACACTGCTGTGATTTTGGTTGACTGAGACAAGGCTACGCAAATCCCACGGGACGTAACAGATAGGCTTAGATAATGAATGTGTTTTGTGGGTCAATTATTTCGTCATGCTCAGCTCAGTCCTGACACTTTTGTTGTGACGGATAGTGCAGTCCCTATGATTTCATGGGGTTGGTTTGGGTGTTCTTGATTGTTTGAGGGAAAAATGGGCTGTAGGCCATTAGGGTGATTCTTTACAGTGGCCTCACATATGGATAAGTTACAGGTCTGGAACATCCCCTCACACGCCCTGTAACTCTAGAACCCCATTGGTTATGACTGAACAGACAAGGGAAGCTTGTTATGATATTTAAACCTTACTCTCTTTTTGCCCTGCATCTTGACTCATTTCCCTATAGATGTATCTTTCAAGGGGGTATCTGTCTGCTAAATATAGACTTATTCACAACATATGTGATATTGCAGAGATATGACAGATTTGAGAATGATGTCACAGACAGTGAAATAATTACATTTGGATTTGGGCCTTTTGCCTTATTGGCCCGGCCCCATTGGACAAATGGTTATCAAACACCTTTACATTGTGTTCTTGAGGAAGCTACCCGCAGGGTATTAAGTGAAGGAAGAGGAAGCAGAGAAGAAGCAGCAACGGTCTCTAAAAAACTGGATTTATGCTATGCCTATTGCCTCATGCACAAAACACAGCTTTTTGTGAGGCTCAAGGTGTGCTGAGTGATGGACAATAGCCATCTTCAATTTCCCCTTCTTGCATACATTCCCCCTATCTAGCCTCAGCACTAGTGTGATGCCACCCCGTCTCACCTCCAGTATGAAAAGTAGATTCCACAGGCTGCTCAGTAACTGAACAGGCAGGCGTAGGATTACGTAAATCAGAGAAGCCCTTGGGTGTGGTTCGTCTCTACTGAAACCTGCCTGCCTGGCAACAGTCCTACTGACTCTCACTCACTACCCTGCCTGCACAGATAGACAGGGCGGATATGAGTCCAATAAACGGCAAGGTTTGATTTAAAGCCGAATGTGCTGCTGAGTCATAAATGTCCAAGGTAACCTTCCATTATTTAAGCTACCAGCAGCAGTCAGCCTAATTGGGATCTTAGTCATGGCAATCAGTCTCTGATGGCCTGTCCAAAGTGACAAAGAGAGAGGTGGAGGGAGGCAGAGAGAGAGAGAAAGAGAGATGATGCAAGGAATATTAAGAGCATATTTTCAATCAATCTCAATCATTGCTTCTATTGGAATTAGAAAGGGCATCTTGGATGCCCTTTCCTTGGTGTTTCAACAACAACAACTGAAACAAAGGCTTGTGAGAATTTTTTTATTTAACCTTTATTTAACTAGGCAAGTCAATTAAGAACATATTCTTATTTACAATGACAGCCTAGGAACAGTGGGTTAACTGCCTTGTTCAGGGACAGAACGACAGATTTTTACCTTGTCAGCTCGGGGATTCGATCCAGCTTTTGGTTACAGTCCCAACGCTCTAACCACTCAGCTACCTGCCTTAATGAATAAGGGAAATAATGGGGATGATGTTGCTCTCAGACTGCATCCATCGTGCTTTATTTTGACTCTTTTCCTCTTCATGGTTGACTGCCGCCTAGTCCTGCTATTTATTGCCCATAATGACTGGCCAGACTGTCTCACACTGTCTGGAGGCTGGCTGGCTGGCTTCTCTCCCCTTGCCTCTTGGCTCTATGTGAAGCCTGATGTCAGTTGGGAGTGTCTGTCAAGTGAAAAAGGGGGAAAAACGTGAACCCAAACACCTCTATATTGTATTTATTTATTTATTTTGCCTTGAAATCGTTTTTAATTTTTAAGAAACGACTAAACAGGTGATATACTGTAACAAGGTGCGAGAGTCGAGGAGAAACCCAGGCCAAAGCAAAGGCTGAGTACTGATTATAGGTTATATTCAGTAGCTGCAGGATGGATTCATGTGTGGGAGTAGGATTACAGAAGTGGCTTTAGTGGTCTGTGAGGCATAACAAGAGATCATGTTTTAATGCTAGGACCATTGTGAAAAGACAGTGATGAGATTTCACGAGAAACGAGGGCAAAGGCGCAGTCCTTTAGGATGGTCCTGGGTCTATGAAAAAACACATATGGAATCATGTAGTAACCAAAAAAGTGTTAAACAAATCTAAATATATGTTATATTTGAGATTCTTCAAAGTAGCCACCCTTTGCCTTGATGACAGCTTTGCACACTCTTGGCTTTCTCTCAACCAGCTTCATGAAGTAGTCACCTGGAATGCATTAAAATTAACAGGTGTGCCTTGTTAAAAATTAATTAGCATTTGAGCCAATCAGTTGTGGTGTGACAAGGTAGGGGTGGTATACAGAAAATAGCCCTATTTGGTAAAAGGCCAAGTCTGTCAGGGTCTTAGCGTAGGGATGCCTCTAGGCATCTCTATGTTTGTCTTGTGGGGACTATCAGGGCTTGTGTTCAGGGATGCCTCTAGGCATCTCCATGTTTGTTTGTTGGTTATCCCCAATTACAGGCAGCTGCTCTGCGTTGTCTCTAATTGGGGATCCTATTTAAGGTTTGGGTCTTCCCACCATTAGCGTAGGTTATTGTTTGTGCTAGTTGCATATCAGTTTATGGTTGCGTCCTCTCCTTTTTGTTGTTCTGTAAACCAAATAAAGGAATGTCTATCTACTACAGCTACGAGCTGGCAGCTGGTGGCTGGGGTGCTGCCGGCCGTGTAGTAGCCGATCAGGGGTGCCGGAGGGCGCAGCCAATTGTCAAAATGCCGCCCCTAATTCAAGTGCCGCCATAGGCGATCGCCTAATCTTGCCTAATGGGAGGACCGGCCCTGGTTGGACCGCAGAGTGAAGGCAAAGCAGCCAACATGTGCTCAGCATATGTGGGAACTCCTTCAAAACTGTTGCCAAGACTGTTCAAAGCTGTCATCAAGGCAAAGGGTGGCTATTTGAAATTCAATTATAAAATATATTTTGATTTGTTTAACACTTTTTGGTTACTACCAAAAGGCACCTAAAGACTCTCAGACCATGAGAAACAAGATTCTCTGGTCTGATGAAACCAAGATTGAACTACCATATGTCTTATTTCATAGTTTTGATGTCTTCACTATTATTCTACAATGTAGAAAATAGTACAAATAAAGAAAAACCCTTGAATGAGTAGGTGTGTCCAAACCTTTTGACTAGTACTGTAAGCCAAAGTATCTTGCACTGTTCATGCCCTGAGTTCCAATTAACCGCCTGAAAATCCTGGTGGAGATTTACTGAAGATAGATAAGATAAAACCCAACCAGGTAGCCTAGTGGTTAGAGTGTTGGGCCCGTAACTGAAAGGTTGCTGGATCGAATCCCCGAGCTGACAAGGTATAAATCTGTCGTTCTGCCCCTGAACAAGGCAGTTAACCCACTGTTCCTAGGCCGTCATTGTAAATAAGAATTTGTTCTTAACTGACTTGCCTAGTAAAATAAAGGTTAAAATAAATAAAATGCACCTATGGTTTTCTGTGTAGTTTTCCAACACTGTGGGTGGGTTTAGGTGTAGTGCAGGCCTACTGTAGTTTAGTTTCAGTGAATGATGACCGATAGAGAAAGGCCTATAAAGTAATGGGAGGCCTCATATCTTAACCATATCTTGAATCTGTGGATACTTACGTAATGTTGGCAGTAGGCCCAGTGTGTAAATGGGCTATGTATGAGCTAGGGTCACTGTAATAAGGAGTGGAATTGGTAACAATTACATTGATAAGAACTCAACAGTGTCGCAATAAAAAAGTATATATATACACTGGGGGCCAAAAGTTTGGAATATTACTCATCCAAGGGTTTTGCTTTATTTGCACTATTTTTTACATTGTAGAATAAAAGTGAAGACATCAAAACTATGACATAACACATATGGAATCATGAAGTAACCAAAAAAATACCACCTTTGCCTTGATGACAGCTTTGCACACTCTTGGCATTCTCTCAACCAGCTTCACCTGGATGTTTTTCCATCAGTCTTGAAGGAGTTCCCACATATGCTGAGCACTTGTTGCCATGAGTGTGCAAAGCTGTCATCAAGGCAAAGGGTGGCTACTTTGAAGAATCTGAAATATAAAATATATTTTGATTTGTTTAACACTTTTTTGGTTACTACATTCCATATGTGTTATGTCATAAGAGTTTTGTGGCCTTATTCTCGAAAGGTATTGGCAACAAGGAGGTGTTAGTGGAGTGGAAAGAGGAAGTCGTGCCACCAGGAATCCAAGTACAGGGTTATTTATTTTCTTGTAGGGCTCAAAGAGCAAAAGGCCAAAATCTTGCAGGAACTTTGTGCGGAAAGATAAAAAAATAAAATGTGTTGATGCATCAAAAAGCTTAAATTGACTGCTGCATTAAATCCTAATGACAAATAAGCCTTCAAAACCCTGCAGTACAAAAAGCCCACAAAGGTTACCTCAACTGAGCCCACTGGCCTGTGGGCGAGCCGCCGCCACACTGCCCTGATCTACTTCTGAACCTGAGTCTCCATAAGGCCGCCAGATAGCTGCTTATATAGCCCCACGATACCTGGAAGATACCAACGGTAGGCAAGTAAGCTACATATTTTAAGCATGAATTTAAAATGATATTTTCCATTTTAAATATACATTTAGCTACCTGTGCTAATTATACTGAACAAAAATATAAGCGCAACAAAGTGTTGGTTCCATGTTTCATTAGCTGAAGTAAAAGATCCCAGAAATGTTCCATATGCACAAAAAGCTTATTTCTCTAAAATGCACAAATTCAGACCCCTGTTAGTGAGCATTTCTCCTTTGCCAAGATAATCCATCCACCTGACAGGTGTGGCATATCAGGAAGCTGATTAAACAACATGATCATTTCACAGGTGCACCTTGTGCTGGGAACAATAAAAGGCTACTCTAAAATGTGCAGTTTTGTCTCATAACACAATACCACAGATGTCTCAAGTTTTGAGGGAGCATGCAGTTGGCATGCTGACTGCAGGAATGTCCACCAGAGCTGTTGGTATGCTGACTGCAGGAATGTCCACCAGAGCTGTTGGCATGCTGACTGCAGGAATGTCCACCAGAGCTGTTGGCATGCTGACTGCAGGAATGTCCACCAGAGCTGTTGGCATGCTGACTGCAGGAATGTCCACCAGAGCTGTTGGCATGCTGACTGCAGGAATGTCCACCAGAGCTGTTGGCATGCTGACTGCAGGAATGTCCACCAGAGCTGTTGGCATGCTGACTGCAGGAATGTCCACCAGAGCTGTTGGCATGCTGACTGCAGGAATGTCCACCAGAGCTGTTGGCATGCTGACTGCAGGAATGTCCACCAGAGCTGTTGGCATGCTGACTGCAGGAATGTCCACCAGAGCTGTTGTTATGCTGACTGCAGGAATGTCCACCAGAGCTGTTGGCATGCTGACTGCAGGAATGTCCACCAGAGCTGTTGGCATGCTGACTGCAGGAATGTCCACCAGAGCTGTTGGCATGCTGACTGCAGGAATGTCCACCAGAGCTGTTGCATGCTGACTGCAGGAATGTCCACCAGAGCTGTTGCCATGCTGACTGCAGGAATGTCCACCAGAGCTGTTGGCATGCTGACTGCAGGAATGTCCACCAGAGCTGTTGGCATGCTGACTGCAGGAATGTCCACCAGAGCTGTTGGTATGCTGACTGCAGGAATGTCCACCAGAGCTGTTGGCATGCTGACTGCAGGAATGTCCACCAGAGCTGTTGGCATGCTGACTGCAGGAATGTCCACCAGAGCTGTTGGCATGCTGACTGCAGGAATGTCCACCAGAGCTGTTGGCATGCTGACTGCAGGAATGTCCACCAGAGCTGTTGGCATGCTGACTGCAGGAATGTCCACCAGAGCTGTTGGCATGCTGACTGCAGGAATGTCCACCAGAGCTGTTGGCATGCTGACTGCAGGAATGTCCACCAGAGCTGTTGGCATGCTGACTGCAGGAATGTCCACCAGAGCTGTTGGCATGCTGACTGCAGGAATGTCCACCAGAGCTGTTGTTATGCTGACTGCAGGAATGTCCACCAGAGCTGTTGGCATGCTGACTGCAGGAATGTCCACCAGAGCTGTTGGCATGCTGACTGCAGGAATGTCCACCAGAGCTGTTGGCATGCTGACTGCAGGAATGTCCACCAGAGCTGTTGCATGCTGACTGCAGGAATGTCCACCAGAGCTGTTGCCATGCTGACTGCAGGAATGTCCACCAGAGCTGTTGGCATGCTGACTGCAGGAATGTCCACCAGAGCTGTTGGCATGCTGACTGCAGGAATGTCCACCAGAGCTGTTGGTATGCTGACTGCAGGAATGTCCACCAGAGCTGTTGGCATGCTGACTGCAGGAATGTCCACCAGAGCTGTTGGCATGCTGACTGCAGGAATGTCCACCAGAGCTGTTGGCATGCTGACTGCAGGAATGTCCACCAGAGCTGTTGGTATGCTGACTGCAGGAATGTCCACCAGAGCTGTTGGCATGCTGACTGCAGGAATGTCCACCAGAGCTGTTGTTATGCTGACTGCAGGAATGTCCACCAGAGCTGTTGGCATGCTGACTGCAGGAATGTCCACCAGAGCTGTTGTTATGCTGACTGCAGGAATGTCCACCAGAGCTGTTGGCATGCTGACTGCAGGAATGTCCACCAGAGCTGTTGGCATGCTGACTGCAGGAATGTCCACCAGAGCTGTTGGCATGCTGACTGCAGGAATGTCCACCAGAGCTGTTGCATGCTGACTGCAGGAATGTCCACCAGAGCTGTTGCCATGCTGACTGCAGGAATGTCCACCAGAGCTATTGGCATGCTGACTGCAAGAATGTCCACCAGAGCTGTTGGCATGCTGACTGCAGGAATGTCCACCAGAGCTGTTGCATGCTGACTGCAGGAATGTCCACCAGAGCTGTTGGCATGCTGACTGCAGGAATGTCCACCATAGCTGTTGGCATGCTGACTGCAGGAATGTCCACCAGAGCTGTTGGCATGCTGACTGCAGGAATGTCCACCAGAGCTGTTGGCATGCTGACATGTCCATTTCTTTACCATTTCTTTGCCTCCAACGTCATTTTAGAGAATTTGACACTACGTCCAATTGGCTTCAAAACCGCAGACTACATGTAACCACGCCAGCCCAGGACCTCTACATGCGGCTTCTTCACCAGCGAGATCGCCTGAGACCAGCCACCCGGACAGCTGATGAAACTATGGGTTTGCACAAACAAAGAATTTCTGCACAAATTGTCAGAAACCATCTCAGGGAAGCTAATCTGCATGCTTGTTGTCCTCACCAGGCTCTTGACCTGACTTCAGTTCGACGACATAACCGACTTCAGTGGGCAAGTAACTACCTTTGATGGCACCTCACCTTTGGATGAATACCTTCGATGCCATTCATCTGCCGCCATCACTTCATGTTACAGCATGATAATGCACGGCCCCATGTTGCAAGAATATGTACACAATTCCTGGAAGCTGAAAATGTCCCAGTTCTTCCATGGCCTGCATACTCACCAGACATGTGAGTATGTTTGGGATCCTCTGGATCAACGTGTACAACAGCGTTCCTGCCAATATCCAGAAACTTCACACAGCCATTGATGAGGAGTGGTACAACATTCCTCAGGCCACAATCAACAGCCTGATCAACTCTATGCGAAGGATACGCGTCAAGCTGCATGAGGCAAATGGTGGTCACACCAGATACTGACTGGTTTTCTGATCCACACCCCTACCTTTTTGTTTAAGGTATCTGTGACCAACAGATGCATATCTGAAATCCATAGATTAGGGCCTAATTTATTAATTTAAATTGACTGATTTCCTCATATGAACTGTAACTCAGTAAAATCTTTGAAATTTTTGCATGTTGCATTTATATTTTTTTCAGAATATTTTAAACATGAATATTTCCACAAAAAAGCATGCATTTTAAATTCTATTTTCCATTTTAAACATACATTTTAGCTTAATTATTAAATATAGAAATGCTGAGCATAATAGTTTTATCACTAGCAAAATACTTTTTGAGAGGAGCACATGTGCAGTCAAAAAGCGCTCGATCAGCACACTCCTGGAACGCACCCAAAGCCTACCTGCAGCTCGCTACTCCAACACTCTACTCTGTCCTGTCCTCAGGACAAAGACAAGATGCAAGTTAATGGTAATGTTATACAATGTGAACAAATGTATTTGAAACAGTAATGCATATTTGGAGTTGATCAGGCTCTGTGTATTTCAACAACTGCTGAGGCGCTATTAGGCCTTCACCACTGCCTTCCAGTCAGAGAAACAAAACCATAGCCCAAATATATTTAAGCCTGGCTGTCTCATATATCCCACTGCGATTATGAAGTTTGATATATTGACTGATTCATTGACTGATGCAGATAAGATTTGTATATCTTCCTCTAATAATTCACTTGTGAAAGTTACATTGATCATGGGTTAATTGAGAATTGTTCATTTTAGACAGTAGTGCCTCTTGTCCACCACAGTGCTGCCAGTTTATAAATAGTGCCCTTAAATAGGCTGGAGAATCCCATGGCGGGAGTTCTACTTTGGAGTCCTCATCTAGGATCTCAGACGACATTATGGCAACTATGAGCTGGAATTCTTTAAAGCTCAGTTTGTGCTAGACAGCCGATCCGAACCGCTTGTTTACAGCTGCACTAGGGTCGGACTAGCTCTCGAAAACCCTTCTTCTCTGTATGTACAGTGCCTTCGGAAAGTATTCAGACAGTATTCAGTTACATTACAGCCTTATTCTAAAATTGATTAAATGAAACAAATCCTCAGCAATCTACACACAATACAATACAATACAATACAATACAATACCCCATAATGACACAATACCCCATAATGACAAAGTGAAAACAGGTTTTTTGATTTTTTGGGAAATACCTTATTTACATTAGTATTCAGACCCTTTGCTATGAGACTCAAAATAGAGCTCAGGTGCTTCCTGTTTCCATTGATCATCCTTGAGATGTTTCTGCAACTTGACTGGAGTGCACCTGTGGTACATCTAATTGATTGGACATGATTTGGAAAGGCACACACCTGTCTATATAAGGTCCCACAGTTGACAGTGCATGTCAGAGCAAAAAACAAGCCATGAGGTCGAAGGAATTGTCCGTAGAGCTCCGAGACAGGATTGTTTCGAGGCACAGATCTGGTGAAGGGTACCAAAACATTTCTGCAGCATTGAAGGTCCCCAAGAACACATTGTCCTCCATCATTCTTAAATGGAAGAAGTTTGGAACCACCAAGACTCTTCCTTGAGCTGGCCGCACGGCCAAACTGAGCAATCGGGGGAGAAGGGCCTTAGTCAGGGAGGTGACCAAGAACCTGATGGTCACTCTGACAGAGCTCTAGGGTTCCTCTGTGGAGATGCAAGGACCTTCCAGAAGGACAACCATCTCTGCAGCACTCCACCATTCAGGCCTTTATGGTAGAGTGGCCAGACGGAAGTCACTCCTCAGTAAAAGGCACATGACAGCACGCTTGGAGTTTTCCAAAAGGCACCTAAAGGACACTCAGACCATGAGAAACAAGATTCTCTGGTGTGATGAAACCAAGATTGAACTCTTTGGCCTGAATGCCAAGAGTCACGTCTGGAGGAAACCTCGCACCATCCCTACGGTTAAGCATGGTGGTGGCAGCATCATGCTGTGGGGATGTTTTTCAGTGGCAGGGACTGGGAGACTAGTCAGGATCGAGGGAAAGATGAACGGAGCAAAGTACAGAGAGATCTTTGATGAAAACCTGCTCCAGAGCGCTCAGGACCTCAGACTGGGGCGAAGGTTTACCTTCCAACAGGACAACGACCCTAAGCACACAGCCAAGACAATGCAGGAGTGGCTTCAGGACAAGTCTCTGAATGTCCTTGAGTGGCCCAGCCTGTGCCCGGACTTGAACCTGATCAAACATCTCTGGAGAGACCTGATAATAGCTGTGCAGCAACGCTCCCCATCAAACCTGACAGAGCTTGAGAGGATCGGTAGAGAAGAATGGGAGAAACTCCCCAAATACAGGTGTGCCAAGTTTGTAGCGTCATACCCAAGTAGACTCAAGGCTTTAATCACTGCCAAAGGGGCTAAATACTTATGTAAATGCAATATTTTTTAAATTAGAAACACTTCTAAAAACCTGTTTTTGCTTTGTCATTATGGGGGTTTGTGTGTATATTGATGTGGGGAAAAAAACAATTTAATCAATTTTAGAATAAGGATGTAACGTAACAAAATATGGAAAAAGTCTGAATACTTTCCGAACGCAATGTATATGACTGTAGGGTTTTCAGCCATTACGTTTGCTCACATTGTGTAAACTACAAATCCGACACTGTGTTTTAACGTATAGAAACATCTATCATTGCTTTCGAAACGGTTTTCGAAACATATGCTGATATGTCCCTTTTCTTTAATGTCAGAAAGAAGCTTTCAAATAAAAAATATACACTTACTGCAGCAGTTTGGCGCAGGTCCATACACTGTGTGTGCCTCCAGTTGACGAACTACACTTTCTCTCCAGTTAGCTTACACACAGGTGTTCAGAGCATACTAGATAGCTATACTGAACAAGAATACAAACGCAACATGCAACAATTTCAAAGATTTTACTGTTTTACAGTTGATATAAGGAAATCATAAATGGGCCTGGGAGGGCATAGGCCCGCCCCCTTGGCAGCCAAGCACACCCATTGGGGAGCCAGGCCCAGCCAGTCAGAATGAGTTTTTCTCCACAAATGGACTTTATTTATTACAAAAATACTCCTCAGCATCCACCCTCAGACGATCCCACAGGTGAAGAAGCTGGATGTGGAGGTCTTGCTTGGGCTGCCATGGTTACACGTGGGATGCGGTTGTGAGGCCGGATGGACGTACTGCCAAATTCTCTAAAACGTAATTAGAGGCGGCTTATGGTAGAGAAATTAACATTCAATTCTCTGGCAACAGCTCTGGTGGACATTCCTGCAGTCAGTATGCCAATTGCACGCTCCCTCAAACATGAGACATCTGTGGCATTGTGTTGTGTGACAAAACGGCACATTTTAAAGTGGCCTTTTATTGTCTCCAGCACAAGGTGCACCTGTGTAATAATCATGCTGTTTAATCAGCTTCTTGATATGCCACACCTCTCAGGTGGATGGATTATCTTGGCAAAGGATGAATGCTCACTAACAGGGATGTAAACAAATTTGTGCACAACATTTGAGAGAAATAAGCTTTTTGTGCGTATGGAACATTTCTGGGATCTTTTATTTTAGCTCATGAAACACGGGACCAACACTTTACATGTTGCGTTCAGTATAGTTAGCACAGGTGGCTGCCTATGTCTTCCATCTGTCTTCTGTAAACAAGCGCTGTAACATGAAGATGTGGCTGTGTGGGAACACTAACCCTAACCCTACCAGGTGTGTATCAATTTAACCTTTTTATTAATATATATATATATATATATAATTTCTCGCTGATATGAAAGATAAGGTCATTATGGATCAAAAACTGTACCGCTAGCGACGTGTGTTAATGTTCAGATGGAGAGTAGGGGCTCTTAATAAAACTCCCCAGTACAGAAGACTCCTTCGTCCATTGACTCTTATGTGTAATGTAATGGGCGGGGCTAGTCAGGGGTAGGGGGTGTGTAATGTAATGGGCGGGGCTAGTCAGGGGTAGGGGGTGTGTAATGTAATGGGCGGGGCTAGTCAGGGGTAGGGGGTGTGTAATGTAATGGGGGCTAGTCAGGGGTAGGGGGTGTGTAATGTAATGGGCGGGGCTAGTCAGGGGTAGGGGGTGTGTAATGTAATGTAATGGGCGGGGCTAGTCAGGGGTAGGGGGTGTGTAATGTAATGTAATGGGCGGGGCTAGTCAGGGGTAGGGGGTGTGTAATGTAATGTAATGGGCGGGGCTAGTCAGGGGTAGGGGGTGTGTAATGTAATGGGCGGGGCTAGTCAGGGGTAGGGGGTGTGTAATGTAATGTAATGGGCGGGGCTAGTCAGGGGTAGGGGGTGTGTAATGTAATGTAATGGGCGGGGCTAGTCAGGGGTAGGGGGTGTGTAATGTAATGGGCGGGGCTAGTCAGGGGTAGGGGGTGTGTAATGTAATGTAATGGGCGGGGCTAGTCAGGGGTAGGGGGTGTGTAATGTAATGGGCGGGGCTAGTCAGGGGTAGGGGGTGTGTAATGTAATGGGCGGGGCTAGTCAGGGGTAGGGGGTGTGTAATGTAATGGGCGGGGCTAGTCAGGGGTAGGGGGTGTGTAATGTAATGGGCGGGGCTAGTCAGGGGTAGGGGGTGTGTAATGTAATGGGCGGGGCTAGTCAGGGGTAGGGGGTGTGTAATGTAATGGGCGGGGCTAGTCAGGGGTAGGGGGTGTGTAATGTAATGTAATGGGCGGGGCTAGTCAGGGGTAGGGAGTGTGTAATGTAATGGGCGGGGCTAGTCAGGGGTAGGGGGTGTGTAATGTAATGTAATGGGCGGGGCTAGTCAGGGGTAGGGAGTGTGTAATGTAATGTAATGGGCGGGGCTAGTCAGGGGTAGGGAGTGTGTAATGTAATGTAATGGGCGGGGCTAGTCAGGGGTAGGGAGTGTGTAATGTAATGTAATGGGCGGGGCTAGTCAGGGGTAGGGGGTGTGTAATGTAATGTAATGGGCGGGGCTAGTCAGGGGTAGGGGGTGTGTAATGTAATGTAATGGGCGGGGCTAGTCAGGGGTAGGGGGTGTGTAATGTAATGTAATGGGCGGGGCTAGTCAGGGGTAGGGGGTGTGTAATGTAATGTAATGGGCGGGGCTAGTCAGGGGTAGGGGGTGTGTCATTTGTACACTGCACATTGTCCACAACTAAGCCCAAAAAGAGAACATTTTCAAAT
The DNA here is from genome assembly GCA_023634145.1 of Thymallus thymallus. Taxonomy (NCBI): domain Eukaryota; kingdom Metazoa; phylum Chordata; class Actinopteri; order Salmoniformes; family Salmonidae; genus Thymallus; species Thymallus thymallus. Next base: position 36,771,282 of record CM042405.1, read on the forward strand.
ACTATCATTTCATACCTTGATTACATTGAGACACGATCACATGCATCTTTTAGATTTTTAGGAATAGTTGGTGAACAGAATTCCTAAATGAAACACATTTCTGTCTGAATTCCTGGTGATTTGAGTATTTTAGCAACACAGGTATTTACATACAGTAGCATTGCTTTCAATTGTATTGGGTTGCACAAAAAGTCTGTGGGAAGCCATAAGTTAAATACAATTCCATTTCAACTTACTCTTCCAGTGGGCAGGACGGTTGGTCAATATGACGGGGAGAATTTTAAACCAAATATTTAAAGGATCGTATTATTAAACAGACTTTCTAAACATGGGCCTTCCCCTCTGCTTACCTCATGTCAAAATTAAAGTCCTGCACGTGTGCCATATGTGGACAAAAAAGGAATAACTTTTATTTTGACATGAGCTAAGCAGAGAGGAAGTGGTGACCCACCTGCAGCAGAGTGTACAGCTCCCATATTGGCATCCAAGCACCAACCGCCCCCCTCCATCCAAAAGACTAGACTCGTCATCATCGACTACGACGGACAGCCAAGATGGAATGTACAATACCAACCCTTTTAAATACTGATTTATGGTACTGAAGGTTTACTCTAAATGAGAAGCCAGCCCATCCACTATGCCCCAATACCCCCTCTCTGATGATAGGCTCCTCGTGTGTGTGTTGATGGAACAAGCAAGGAGGTGGTCTACACATTGAGGAGGCGTGCTTATGGGGGAATAGCAGAGAAAGCATAGCATTTAGGCTTGTGTGCTCCAGTTCACCACCCAACCAACCACTGTAATTAAATGCCCTGAGCACCGGGCCCTCTGAGTGGCTAGCACCAGGTTGTGTGTGTGTGAGCCACCTACAGTACTTAGACTGACTGGTGGAGAGGATATTATTATTAGTCATATTACAATACCCACCGCTGCTGGTGTCTGGGAACTCATTAAAAACAAAACTGAATAGAGAGGGAGAGAAACTGAATGGATAAGTAGGATTGTTTCTTGGTATTGTAGACCTGCCACCACCACTTTCTTTTCACTCCTCCCTCCTTTGATTCACACAAACCGGATGATGAGTTGAGCTAATTGTTCACTGCTCTATTATCCGCGAGGAGAAATTATGTAAATGATGTATGCAGTATGTGAAGTAAGGGCATATAAGCTGTATTGTGTGCACTGTAGAGGTTGAGGTGCAGTGGAGGCTGCGTTCACTTTGATATGCTGAGAGTATACGGTGTAGCAGCACTCTGTCTTGCCCTCTCTGATATTCTGTGACTGGCTTGTTGAATAATGCAGACGCAGTGCACAATGCCCTAGAGATTGTCCTTGAAGTAGACCACAACTCTGTAAAGCCTTTTACTGGAGGTGTGTTTGTGTGCAACTGGGTTTAGATGCATGCATAACTGTGACTGTAGGTACAGTATGTGCGCGTGCCTACGATATTGTCGCGTGTGCTTGTGTTATGTATTATATAATGCGACCTTCACCAAGGTGAGTTGCTTGTTCACTCCCCAGCTTGCTTTAATATCAGCACAGTGCAGGACACTCTCTTGAACAAATGAATCACATCAAGGTGTTCCTCAAAACCAAACGCTCCCTTTGCAGTAAAGGCTGGTTATTGTACTGAATGTGTCAGAGATGGCGATGAAGAGGGAGATCATTCAGTCACAGCGCAGTGGTTTGATACCTTGTATAAAATACAAACGCATCTTTGGCTCGACTGTAGCTTGGTGCAATGGAAATATATAGTCGTGCTCAGTGTAACACAACCCTGAGGCAAAAGACAACCTTCAGATAGCTTTTACGTACGCGTCCAACAAGAGGTGTGCAATATGTCACTGAGACCAGCCAATCAGCTCAAACTGTGTATATCGCTGTGATGCTTTTCATTTGAGGTCTAACAAAGGTGAGCTAACACCATTAGCATTGGTGGTGCTAATTGGCTAGCTTAGCAAGATATCAAAAAATACATTAGAGGAAGGTCATTCTGGGTTAATGGCAGGTAGGCAGCTGTCTAACACTTATGGGCAATTAGCGGCAATTATTCCCGCAATTATTTTACTCAGCTTGTCAATCAAATGTCCCTTGTTGATGTTAACCGGATGTGAGCTGTTATTTCAAGCTACTCTTTCTACCATACTCCCTGGCGTGTCCTTCGTTGCCATCTCCTCCCAGCTGACAGGTCAAGATTAAGCTGATCAGAACCCAGGGCCGTGGGCCAACTATAGCACAGTCAACCTTAAGCCCGGGTGCCAGTCTGTTTCTGCTTTTTTGCCAACTCAACCTAATGAGCTGCTTGACTCGTATGGACTGTATGAGCGTATAGTCCATACTTTTGGTTGCCTTACTCTCCAGTTCTCTCACGCGTAAGAGATAAAAACATATTCAGTATTCAGTTTAGTATTTCTCCCTTCCTCTCCCAGAGTCTATTTACTCTGCCAGTCGGAGTGAATCATGCCTTACGCCTGATGGCTCCTGTGAATTGGGTTTGTTCAATTGTGAAGGGTCCCATCTAACAGAGGATGAATGGCCTCTAAAGCATAAGTAGGGAGGAGATGTATTCCCCAGAGCGACAGGTTAAATGAAAGAGAATGCTCTTATAACACCCTAACAGTCTCAACGGTAACCTCCTTTGGTGCTCTACTCTAACAAGGCATAGGGGTTGCTGCTGCTCTCTCTCTCTCTCTCTCTCTCTCTCTCTCTCTCTCTCTCTCTCTCTCTCTCCTATATTTATCTCTTTCCCCATCCTCAACTAAACCCCCTATCCTGCCCAAGAACACCATCACATTCAGACACTGATGCACATGTGCGCACACTAACGTATACTCACAAGCATGCATTATTTCCGTCAACATCCCTGTGCAGTAATATGCTATCTTTCACATCTCTGCTAACAGACTCAGTCATCGATTCATCACATTGACCTACCTGGTTAAATAAAGGTGAAAAAAATAAACACATGCACACAACACGCACACACAAAGCAGATGCTTAAAACTCATCCCCTGAGCGGTTGGGGGGGTTGGGGGTGAGGGGAGAGAGAGAGAGCTCAAAGGCCCCCTGAGTGGTTGGGGGGGTTGGGGGTGAGGGGAGAGAGAGAGAGCTCAAAGGCCCCCTGAGTGGTTGGGGGGGTTGGGGGTGAGGGGAGAGAGAGAGCGCTCAAAGGCCCCCTGAGTGGATGGGGGGGTTGGGGGTGAGGGGAGAGAGGTGAGAGAGAGAGAGAGCTCAAAGGCCCCCTGAGTGGTTGGGGGGGTTGGGGGTGGGGGGAGAGAGAGAGAGAGAGCTTATTATGCGTAAATCTCACCACATCATCAAAAATGTTTTATATGGTTCAATTAACATAAAATACCACTCAGACCCACCAATATTAGACCAACCAATACTAGCCAAAGCTTTCAACAATCCAACACTGTGACATTCAAACAGTTGACATTCAGTTATCAATGTATTCCTGTCGTTTACCAAACCTTTCCGTCAGTCTCCATTCACACCACAGTCACCTTTGCTTCTTGTGAGATGAGGGATAGTCGAGTTGTGCCTGATCCTTTCATTGTGTACTTTAAGTGTTCCCACAGTATCTGGAACTTGCATACATATACAGTAAATTTACATACATGGAAGTTGTATAGTATGTACAGTTGCAGCCAAATATATTGGCACCAGTGCACTTTTCTTAAATAATCACCTATTTCTTAAAATAAGTAGAAATGTTTAAATAAATGTTTTGGTCTCTACACTTTATTGGATTTTCAACATTGCAGAACCAATTATATTTAAAATGGATAAAATAGAGAAACAATTCTAAGCTGAAATGTCTTGAGCCAATAAGTATTCAACCTCGTTGTTATGGCAAAGCTAAATTAGTTCAGCAGTAAACATTTGCTTAACAAATCACATAATAAGGGACTCATTCTGTGTTAAAAAATAGTGGTCAACATGATTTTTTAATGACTACCCCATCTCTGTACCCCACACATGCAATTAGTAAGGTCCCTCAATCGAGTAATGAATTTCAGCACAGATTCAACCACAAAGACCAGGGAGGTTTTTTCAGATGGGTAAAAAAAAAGAAGCTGACTCTGAATATACCTTTGAGCATGGTGAAGTTATTAATTAGGCTTTGGATGGTGTATCAATACACTCAGTCACTTCAAAGTGTGATGGCTTGGTTGTGGTAAGGCCTCTTACTCCCACCTAGGGGAGGAGAGAGGCACACAACCAAGTCATCACACCCTAACTAGGGTGATTATCATCCCCAATCAGAGACAGCTGTCTAGCGTTGTCTCTGATTGGGGATAGTATATAGGACCCACACACTTCCACCTGTGTGTGGATCATTGTTCGTTTGTCTGTCTGCACTGCCTGCAACATACAAGTAAGTCACCGTGTTTTTGTTTTGTAATAGTAATATTTTTTCACTCTCCTTTTTATTTGTTTATGCTTCGTGAGAACATCTCATTGCAAATAAAAAGGATGACACTTCACCAGCGCTCTGTCTACCGTCCCATATATAATACGCACCGTGACACAAAGATACAGGCGGCCTTCGTAATTCAGTTGCCGGAGAGGAAGGAAACTGCTCAGGGAGTTCACCATGCCTATGGTGATTTTAAAACAGTTAGATTTTAATGGTTGTGATATGAGAAACATTTGGATGGATCAACATTGCAGTTATTGCACTATACTAACCTAAATGACAGAGTAAAAAGAAGGAAGCCTGAACAAAATACAAATATCCCAAAACATGTATCCTGTTTGCAACAAGGCACTTAAGTAATGCTGCAAAGAAAATGGAAAATAAATTAACTTTTTGTCCTGAATAGAAAGTGTTATGTTTGGGGCAAATCCAACACAAATCCAATGAAACCCTCAACTTAACCCTTACCTTAACCCTCACCTTAACCCTAACCTTAACCCTTATCCTAACCTTTATTCTAAAGCTAACCCTAACCGTAACCTTATCAAGCCGTTGCTTATCTGTAGAGCATCTACAGACAGAAAATCTGGAGTAGACAGCGACGAGTCCAGATCTGAATCACATCCAAAACCTATGGCGAGATCTGAAAACAGCAGTTGGTGGAGGGCACCCCTCAAACATTACTTTACCCCTCAAACATTACTTTACCCCTCAAACATTACTTTACCCCTCAAACATTACTTTACCCCTCAAACATTACTTTACCCCTCAAAACATTACTTTACCCCTCAAAACATTACTTTACCCCTCAAACATTACTTTACCCCTCAAAACATTACTTTACCCCTCAAAACATTACTTTACCCCTCAAAACATTACTTTACCCCTCAAACATTACTTTACCCCTCAAACATTACTTTACCCCTCAAAACATTACTTTACCCCTCAAAACATTACTTTACCCCTCAAAACATTACTTTACCCCTCAAACATTACTTTACCCCTCAAACATTACTTTACCCCTCAAAACATTACTTTACCCCTCAAACATTACTTTACCCCTCAAACATTACTTTACCCCTCAAACATTACTTTACCCCTCAAACATTACTTTACCCCTCAAACATTACTTTACCCCTCAAACATTACTTTACCCCTCAAACATTACTTTACCCCTCAAACATTACTTTACCCCTCAAACATTACTTTACCCCTCAAACATTACTTTACCCCTCAAACATTACTTTACCCCTCAAAACATTACTTTACCCCTCAAAACATTACTTTACCCCTCAAAACATTACTTTACCCCTCAAAACATTACTTTACCCCTCAAAACATTACTTTACCCCTCAAAACATTACATTTAAGTTTACAAAAATAAAATTGTTGGTGTGGTGATCAAAACTTTATTTAAATTTCAACTTATTTGAGAGAAATAGGAAATTATTTAAGAAAAGTGCAAGGGTGCCAATATATTTGTCAGCAACTGTATGTAATAAATTTACAGTATATATATACACAGTATGTCATACAATATACTACATACTGTATGGTACAACTGCCTGTGCAGTATTCTGTGTTAGCTGATGGTAGTGGCAAACCCTATTTCCCTCTCTGGGGATCAATAGAATATATTTATTAATGAATTTATTCCAGTCCATGGCTGATGATCAGAGATAGCTTAGCGGTGTTGTGCGTGACCAGCCACAGCATTTGACCAGTACAGGCTAACAGAGATCCCCAGGCTACATTAACTCTCATCTCCAATCAGTCACAGGCCTGTTGTTGTAAACTAGGGTCATTCTATGGTCAGGCTGGCTACATCCATTGGACTACACAGTGGTCAATAGGGGAGCTGGGGAGGTGCAGGTGCCAAATCAGCCAAGCCAACGCAAATCAATGAGGCTTGTGGGTTAGTCGTCCTGTGATGATTGAGAGCTCCATGCAGTGCGTCAGAAGCTGGGACTGGGCTTAGAGAATATGACCGCCAATGCTGCAGGCTCTCTTATATATTCAAATTTGGCATACAGATAATGCAAAAAACGGTAGCAGATATATGTATACACACGTGAGAATCAGACCCAGTACTCCAACCAACTAAGCCATCTAAAATCACTAATGCATAATGTTTGTGCAGAGGTAAATTTGGTATGAACGTGGCTGCTTAGGAGAGCAGGTCTGAGAGAACGTTGGGAATAAACAGTGTGGTAACTCTGTGTTCTGCAGTGTGTGGAGGAGGAGAGCGCTGTTACGCAACAAGTAGGCGTCCGTCCATTCCTCCCACCCAGGGACATAGTGCTGGGTTTGCTTGCATGCACTACCGCTGTGTGTAGGTTGGAGTGGCTCTCTTGCTCACCCTCCGTCTACCCATGCTTTCTTTCGTCTTTCTACCTCAGCTTGTAAACACTTTCAATAAGGCGACTTGTGTCGGGAAAGGTTAGAGTTATGCAAGAGTGCACACGCGTCTCTCTCTCTCTCTCTCTCTCTTTCTCTCTCTCTCTCAAATTCTTTTACACCGTGTCAGCTATGGCACTGAAACAACCATGCACGCATACACACCCAAATACTGTGGCGGCAGCTGTCAAAGAAATCACACAGTTAGTCAGATCAACTCGGGCTTCAACCTGTAAAGCCATAACATTTAAGGAATGTAACTTAACACAGGTAATAGAAGCATCAACTTTGCTATACTGAAGTTGAGGGAGAGGTTGTTGTCCTGGCACCACACTGCCAGGTCTCTGACATCCTCCTTGTAGGCTGTCTTATTGTTGTGGGTGAACAGGCAAACTTAATGATGTTGTCGGAGTCGTGCGCGGACACTGTCGTGGGTGAACAGGCAGTACAGGAGGGGACTGAGCACTCACCCCTGAGGTGCCCCTGTGTTGAGGATCAGCATGGCGGATGTCTTCTTCCCTACACTCACTACCTGGCGGCGGCTCGTCAGGAAGTCCTGAATCCAGTTGCAGAGGGAGATGTTCAGTCCCAGGATCCTTAGCTTAGTGATGAGCTTGGAGGGCACTATGGTGTTGAACGCTGAGCTGTAGTCAATGAACAGCATTCTCACATAGGTGTGTACACTTAAGGATCAGTTGTGCTGCCCTGTTCTGAGCCAATTGTAATTTTCCGAGGTCCCTCTTTGTGGCACCTGACCACGCCACTGAACAGTAGTCCAGGTGGGACAGAACTAGAGCCTGTAGGACCTGCCTTGTTGATAGTGTTGTTCAGAAGGCAGAGCAGCGCTTTATTATGGACAGACTTCTCCCCCTTTTAGCTACTGTTGTATCAACATGTTTTGACCATGATAGTACAATCCAGGGTTACTCCAAGTAACTTAGTCACCTCAAATTGCTCAATAAAATAAGTGGTTAATGTTTTTTATTTTTTATTTAAACTTTATTTAACTAGGCAAGTCAGTTAAGAATGGCCGGATTGTGATACAATGTGAACCTAACTCACGCAAAAAAATGTAAAGAAAGCAATCCAATGTTATTTGTTGCCTAGACTTTACTGCAAATGACACGCAAGTTTTGAGAAAAAAAACAATACACTAATATTGACAGCCTTTATAATAGAACACTTGTGACTTGTAATAATCCCCCCTCACTCACACGTGTTACAGTCTAAATTCAACTAAGTTCAACAAAACAAAAGCAATATCTTTGGGCTACACTACACTGTACACTTTCTGCCTGTGGACATCTGTTCTACAATGTGCCAGCAGAGCATGATACCCTTTGTTGGAATAATTGATCTCTTTTTGTCAGGCTCTGGCCATAGAGAAGCCTATTTGCTTCTCTATGTAACCATGGTCAGAGTCTGACAGGTCTTTTCTTTCTGTTTCTGGTGGTGGTTTGTGTGGGATCCCTAATTAGAGGCAGCTGTAGCGCATTGTCTCTAATTAGGGATGCTACATAGGTTTGTAGATTTTCACACGGGGTTGTGGGTAGTTGTCGTATGTTTCGCAGTCACGGTGACAGTAAGTGTGCTTCAGTGTTACGTCCGTTCATTCGTGTCTGTTTATGTGAACGTGACGTTTTTGTACATCGTGTGTTTGTTTGTCGTATAGTTCGTTCATTTTGAAAATGTATATACGTAGTATATTAATAAAATGTCGTACTATAATCCCTGTGCTGCGTCTTGGTCGAGGTATGCACCCTCACGCGACACTTTGAGGCAGAGAGTACACCTGGCATACCCATTTTTATCCACTGTATTGAAAAAGTGAGAAAGAGGGAAAGTGTGTGGTGTTCCTTTGACCTCTATAGTGGCATCCAGTTTAAACCAGGCCCAGCTCCAGTTTAAACCAGGCCCAGCTCCAGTTTAAACCAGGCCCAGCTCCAGTTTAAACCAGGCCCAGCTCCAGTTTAAACCAGGCCCAGCTCCAGTTTAAACCAGGCCCAGCTCCAGTTTAAACCAGGCCCAGCTCCAGTTTAAACCAGGCCCAGCTCCAGTTTAAACCAGGCCCAGCTCCAGTTTAAACCAGGCCCAGCTCCAGTTTAAACCAGGCCCAGCTCCAGTTTAAACCAGGCCCAGCTCCAGTTTTAACCAGGCCCAGCTCCAGTTTTAACCAGGCCCAGCTCCAGTTTTAACCAGGCCCAGCTCCAGTTTAAACCAGGCCCAGCTCCAGTTTAAACCAGGCCCAGCTCCAGCTACACTTCATCCATGAATCCACTTGTTTAACAAGCAACGCCTCATTTTCACCTAATTCTCTCATTCAAAAAATTAACCACATACATTAAAGGAAAAACATTAGTTAACAGATAGTAGTTAGTTCGTTAGCTGGTTAACTAGTTAACATTTCACAAAGATTGTCAGGGTCCAGTAAGCAACTAACGCGTTATAACTTGAGGAATGTAAGGGCCTGACTGAGGCCAGGTCCCTGACTCCCTCTAGGGGGAGTGGGATGGCCACGGTCAGGTCCTTACACCCAGGGTTGGCTTATTGGTGATCCCCAATTAGAGACAGCTGTTGTGAGTTGTCTCTAATTGGGGATTCTATTTATGTGCACCGCACATCCACCTGGGTGTGGATCATTATTTGTAGTTGTGTACTTGTGTTAGGCACCCACGCCACGGTGTATTACGTTGGTTGTTTTGCAACGTCCTCTCGCTCTGCGCCTCGTTCCCTCCACACTCACCGTGACAAGGAATGGCAAGTCGGCATATAACGTTACCAGTTAATAACGTTACTACTATAGTGAATTGCTTAGCTTACTAACGTTAGCTCATCTGATGTCATAACGTTAGCTAGCTAAAGTCATCTGTCAGACTTTATTAGCCAGCTAATTTTCACACCATAAACTCAATTATTTGATCCATTAAGTTGGCTAATGTTGGTCAACATTTAACGTTATCTGGCTAGCTAACGGAGAATTCGATCCAGCTAGCAAGATACTTAACAATGCTAATATTACTTGTTCCACCACACTTTCTCCCTCACCTCAAACTTTGTAAATGCCAGTTGTTTTTCGGTTACAGCTCATTAAGTACATTTTATCACCTTCTCACCCCCGTCTCACCCACTACCTCTTCCTTATTGTTCAGGGGACGCGGTGCTGTAACTGCCTTTCTACTCTCTGCTGTCCAGAGCGCATGCTCTTTCCCGAGAGAAAGCTATATGCTGTAACTAGCAAATTGGTTGTAACTTATCTATTCAGTCGAGTGCTGCATTCTGTTGTTATGTGAATGATTGGCTAAGCCTTGGATACAGCCAGTGTTGCTCCAAATGAGCATCACTCGTACGCTTACAGACAGTTGTGATCCAAAGCGAATCACATAGGTCACATATTTTGGATTCAAATGGCGAGTTACCAGCCTCAGAAATTGCAGTCCAAATGCTTCACAGAGTCCAAGTATCAGACACATCTCAACATCAACTGTTCAGAGGAGACTGTGTGAATCAGGCTTTCATGGTAGAATTGCTGCAAAGAAACCACTACTAAAGGACAGCAATAATAAGAAGAGACTTGCTTGGGCCAAGAAACACGAGCAACGGACATTAGACTGGTGAAAATGTGTCCTTTAGTCTGGAGTCCAAATTTGATATTTTTGGTTCCAACTGTCGTGTCTTGGTGAACGGATGATCTCGCATGAGTATTTCCCACCGTAAAGTAGGGAGGTGGGGGTGCTTTGCTGGTGACACTATCTTTGATTTATTTAGAATTCAAGGCACTTAACCAGCATGGCTACCACAGCATTCTGCAGCAATACGCCATCCCATCTGGTTTGAGCTTACTGGGATAATTTTGTTTTTCAACAGGACAATGGCCCAACACACCTCCAGGCTGTGTAAGGGATATTTTACCAAGCAGGAGAGTGCTCCGACCTCAACTAAATTGAGATGGTTTGGGTTGAGTCGGACCGCAGAGTAAAGGAAAAGAGGCCAAAAGTGCTCAGCATATGTGGGAACTCCTTCAAGACTGTTGGAAAAGTATTCCAGTTGAAGCTGGTTGAGAGAATTCCAAGAGTGTGCAAAGCTGTCATCACGGCAAAGGGTGGCTACTTTGAAGAATTTCAAATATAACATATATTTTGATTTGTTTAACACGTTTTTGGTTACTATGTGTTACTTCATAGTTTATGTCTTCACTATTATTCTACAATGTAGAAAATCGTAAAAATAAAGAAAAACCCTTGAATGAGTAGGTGTTCTAAAACTTTTGACCGGTAGTGTATGTTTTTCAGTCAGCAGACTGTGATCGATAGCGTCAAAAGCTGCACTGATGTCTAACAAAACAGCTCCAACAATCTTTTTATAATTAATTTCTCTTAGCTAATCATCAGACATTTGTGTAAGTGCTGTGCTTGTTGAATGTCCATCCCTATAAGCATGCTGAAATCAGTCTGGCCCTGCGGCCTTGTTAATGTTAACCTGTTTAAAGGTCTTACTCACATCAGCGACGGAGAGCGTGATCACACAGTCGTCCGGAACAGCTGGTGCTCTCATGCATTGTTCAGTGTTGCTGGCCTCTAAGCCAGCATAGGTAATGTAAGCTTCGGGTGACAAATCAATTAGGATGGGTTTGTGAGGGGAACAGATTTCTCCAAAGGAGAACAACATAAAAGCACATTGGGCATAGGGGAAATGAAGTCAATGCATCAATGTCACAGCTGTATAATCTGTCATTCACTGGAGCACACCGGATTGGTTTGACAGAAGCATAGATTCATTACGAGTGGCTCCATTCCCATGGTTGTGTGAGGCATGTCAATAAATGTATAGTGTAGGCTGCAGCTGTGTAATCTAGGTGTGACATGGTTGGACCAGGAGCAGAGAAGAGACCAGACCAGACCAGGAATCAGTGGTTCAGGATCAACATAATACTTTACTGAGAAACAGTAACTGAAGGATCACAGTAACACTGGAAAAACAACAAACACTAAGTCTAGAAAACTCACTCAGGAGACAAACACACACAGCAAACAATTCAAGCTTCTGCAATGGACAACTGAAAACACACCTCTTTTAACAGGTAAATCATAATGAGTAATAGGACACACCTGAGTGTCGTTAATGTCTCTAGGACGGTCTCTGCCGCCCTCTGGTGGCAGGTGGAACCATGACACTAGGGGTACTCAAATACTATTTGAGAAATTTCCTAGGTGGCAAAGGTCCGGATGGATAGTCATTTATTGGCGTAGTAACAAACCCCCAACCTTGCAACTTCAAACTGTTCACACCCTTCTTTTTGGAAGAGACAAAAAAAATGAATTTTTAAAGCTCATTTCCTGCAATTCAACACATTACGCTATTGAGTGACGAGAACATTCTGCAGTTTTAAAGCTAATTTCCTCCAATTGTGCAGGCTTATGCAGGGTGGTGCCTGGTGCCTCATTAGCTGCTAGGCTGAGCCACACCCTCCAGCTGAGTCGCTGCAGCAATGAGCCATGGGCCATAATTGACATTATTTTAACAATACCCTAACATACTTCTATGCATTTAATAAATACAGTTGTAACTACAGTATTCATGTTTTTTAAAGAGTAGTATCTGGTTTGATTTCATTTGAATGAACGTTCTAGAGGTTTATGAGGGAATTCCACTCTCAGTTTCCTTCAGTCTGGCCCTAGTCATGAAGGGGTCACGCCCAGCCATTGAGAGAGCATTACCAGCCACAACCATGACGGATGAGAATGCTTTTGAACAAACTCACCACAGGTAAATCAAACCACGGGGTGGCTTTAACTTTCCATCTCTGCTTACTCCAGTGCCAGTCTACTGCTGTGGCAGCGATGCAGTGAATTTCAATGGGTATGGGTGAACCAGTCAAATTCTGCAGGGGGCTGGTTAGGTCATATAAACACAAATAGATCGTAGACAGACCGTAGGCAGACCACATGGCAAGAAGACCCCAAGCCCCGTCACTCATATCAGTAACCCACCTCCACACACACACACAAACACACACACCCTGCAGACCCACATAGCAGTGGACGCTGGCATGTAGTAAGCCCCCACCGTGACAATGTCACATTCCTGAAAAGCATGGTAGTCTGAAATAGCTGGATGCCCTCATGCTTTCATGGCAGCTGCACATACAGTGTGGAATTTAGACCTGCCTATGCACAATATAGACTTTCTAAGACCCCATCCAGGCCTCTACAACTGATGTAATCTTGCCCAAAATATACCACCAGAAAAGGACTTTGATTTTGAAATGAGCTGTTCGACGAGCAGGTGTCCAAATACTTTTGGTTGTGTGTGTGTGTGTGTGTGTGTGTGTGTATTTATACATGCATCCTGTTTGCCCATCAATTTCTATACACTGAACACAAGTATAAACACAACATGTTGGTCCCATGTTTTATGAGTTGTTTACATCCCTGTTAGTGAGTATTTCTCCTTTGCCAAGATAATCCATCCACCTGACAGGTGTGGCATATCAAGAAGCTGATTAAACAGTCTGATCATTACACAGGTGCACCTTGTGCTGGGGACAAAAGGCCACTAAAATGTGCAGTTTTGTCACACAACACTATGCCACAGATGTCTCAAGTTTTGAGGGAGCGTGCAGCTGGCATGCTGACTGCAGGAATGTCCACCAGAGCTGTTGGCATGCTGACTGCAGGAATGTCCACCAGAACTGTTGGCATGCTGACTGCAGGAATGTCCACCAGAGCTGTTGGCATGCTGACTGCAGGAATGTCCACCAGAGCTGTTGGCATGCTGACTGCAGGAATGTCCACCAGAGCTGTTGGCATGCTGACTGCAGGAATGTCCACCAGAGCTGTTGGCATGCTGACTGCAGGAATGTCCACCAGAGCTGTTGGCATGCTGACTGCAGGAATGTCCACCAGAGCTGTTGGCATGCTGACTGCAGGAATGTCCACCAGAGCTGTTGGCATGCTGACTGCAGGAATGTCCACCAGAGCTGTTGGCATGCTGACTACAGGAATGTCCACCAGAGCTGTTGGCATGCTGACTGCAGGAATGTCCACCAGAGCTGTTGGCATGCTGACTGCAGGAATGTCCACCAGAACTGTTGGCATGCTGACTGCAGGAATGTCCACCAGAACTGTTGGCATGCTGACTGCAGGAATGTCCACCAGAGCTGTTGGCATGCTGACTGCAGGAATGTCCACCAGAGCTGTTGGCATGCTGACTGCAGGAATGTCCACCAGAGCTGTTGGCATGCTGACTGCAGGAATGTCCACCAGAGCTGTTGGCATGCTGACTGCAGGAATGTCCACCAGAACTGTTGTTATGCTGACTGCAGGAATGTCCACCAGAACTGTTGGCATGCTGACTGCAGGAATGTCCACCAGAACTGTTGCCAGAGAAGTCCATTTTCATTTAAGCAACCTCCAGTTTTGGCATTACGTACAACCGGTTCATTCAAGACAAGGTTGTTTGTACTGATCTGTTTGTCAGTGTAGGCAGAGTAGGCTATTAATTTGTCGTATTAAAAAAGATGTTTCTTACGTCTTCAGTAGAACTGCATGGAATGCACAACTGGTTGATCTTTATCACGGATTGTTGCAGCAGACGAGCACACCGGGTTCCACTCCTATCAGCTAAAAACAAGAAGCGGCTCCAGTGGGACCGCCATCACCAACACTGGACAATTGAGGAGTGGAACATGACATTTCAGTTTATTTGAGTAGTCTGCGCAGTCCCCAGAACTCAAAGCAATGGAGCGTCTTTAGGTTGAGATGGAACGGGCTTTTAACAGCATGAGCAAATATGAGCAAATATGAGCAAATATGAACAAATATGAGCAAATCAGACATTCTATGCAGTATTCTATTACAAAGTGTGAAGTTAAATTCAATGTGTTGTATTGAGTAGAAGTGAATATCAGGGACAGGTTATTTGTGTAGCACATGCGCATAACATTTAGAAAACGTGAACAAGCGTCTGGGGACGGGAGGTGAACAGGACACTAGACCACTGAATGTAATAGGTCAGAGTTCATTCCTACTACTGATAATTAGTGGGGTAGAGTTAGAATGTTGGCGCTAACGTCTGTGGCGATGATTTATTTACTAAAAGAAAATTGGAGAGTGGTTTCTTGAGAAGGATACATTGGAGCATCCATGGCTAAAGGACAAAATTACTATTTTTATGGCTTACATTGCAGCTGTCACCACACACACCAATGTCTGTTTGCTTCCAGAACCCTCTCTTATCCCTCTATGTCTCAGAAAAAGCCCCTTGTGTGATGAACAAGGAAATCATGAGGTTCCATCCCGCGGCCCATCCCCCAGCCCGCCTCACCAACTGACTGTCAGCACTGTCTTTTTTGGGTTATGCCGTATGCCTGGGGGGCACAGATCAGCACACAGATAGACTTAACATCCAGCAGTGCCCTGCCTGCTAGCCCGAGTTAGCCTGAGTAATGTTAGAACTGTAGCTACTAGTCATGAAGGAAAGGAGATGAGGAAGTTTGAACGGACATCCCAATTCTATTTATATGTAGTAGACTGCTATGGGGCTGTTATGTCCTGGTGGTCAAAGCCTTTAACCACTATTAGGACATATCCACTACATAGCAATCTCTTATTTACCCTCGCACACTGCAGAATCCTCTCTGGGAAAAAGTACATGGAGTTATCTCAAACTGAACCACCCCCTGATGTAAACAATGTCCTGCTGTTTGCTAACAGAGTAGCACTTACCCCCTGATCAGCTCATACCGAGGCTCGAACTCAGGACCTCTGCCTCGCTAACACGTGACCACTCTCCTGAAGCGTTCCTACCTATTGCGCTATTGAAAAAGGGCTTCACTTCAGGATGGGGATATGTGACTGCTACACTGAAACCCACTCAACACTTCTCTATTAACCCTCACATGTATGTTCAGTCAACCTACACACTGACCTTTGTCTGACATAGCCCATAGCAAGAGCTGGGATCGTTAGGTAAGGGGAAGCTATTTGATCATTAGGTAAGGGGAAGCTATTTGATCATTAGGTAAGGGGAAGCTATTTGATCATTAGGTAAGGGGAAGCTATTTGATCATTAGGTAAGGGGAAGCTATTTGATCATTAGGTAAGGGGAAGCTATTTGATCATTAGGTAAGGGGAAGCTATTTGATCATTAGGTAAGGGGAAGCTATTTGATCATTAGGTAAGGGGAAGCTATTTGATCATCAGGTAAGGGGAAGCTATTTGATCATTAGGTAAGGGGAAGCTATTTGAATGTAGTTTCACTTCAAATTAAGTGTTTTTCATCCATCCCATTGTGGTTCTGATAGACTTTCTCTCTCTCTACCCCATTTCTCTCTCTCTCTACCCCATCTCTCTCTCTCTCTCTCCTCTTTCTCTCTCTTTCTCTACCCCATCTCTCTCTCTCTCCTTCTCTACCCCATCTCTCTCTCTCTCCTCTTTCTCTCTCATCTCTCTCTTTCTCTCCCTCATCTTTTTCTTTCCCTCCTGCCTCATTCGCTTCATACCTCTCTGTTATTTCCATCTCCTCCATTCTCTATCTCACCCCCTCTGTGCCTGTGATGAACAAGAAACAGTGTTCTTGTTACCATAGCAATGCAACACTGACCAGCCTACGCCTTGTTTTGTCATATAACTGAAGACTGGTTGGTTTCCAAATCGTACATTTTATATGCATATTTTTATATGCATCCTGAATGGTTTAGAAACTGCTTATATGGAGTGAAGCAGATTTCATGACATTAGGGACCAGAGTTTTTCCATTCCATGTGGTCAGGAAAAACTCCATGTCCAATTAACACAATAAAGACCCAATTCTGTGAAAATAAACATTATATGTTGAATATCTGACTTAATTACATCGTCATGCAAAGTACATCCCACAAGGAAATAGGATCTTCCTGGAGACAATACGGCATGAGTAAGTGGTACACTGCAGCGACCTGAATTTACAAAATGTGATGTGAAACTGGGGTCTGGAAATCGAAAGAAACATGGGTCGGTTTCCCAGACAGAATAAGCATTCTCAATGGAGAGATTCAGTGTTTTGTCACACATAGATTTGACCTACCAATAAACCACGAAATCAGAAAGCACAGTGTATAGTAATGTGTCCAACACTATGACATACTCTTACTGTTAAGACCATGGTCTCTGCATATCCCTGTAGATACTGGAACATGGAATAGACACTGAGTACAAAACATTAGGAACTCTTTCAATGACATAGACTGACCAGGTGAACCCAGGTGAAAGCTATGATCCCTTATTGATGTCACTTGTTAAATCCACTTCAATCAGTGTAGATGAAGGGGAGGATTTTTAAGCCTTGAGACGATTGAGACATGGATTGTGTATGTGTGCCATTCAGAGGATGAATGGGCAAGACAAAATATTTAAGTACCTTTGAACAGGGTATGGTAGGAGCCAAACACTACTGGGTTTTTCACGCTCAACAGTTTTTCATTTGTATTAAGAATGGTCCACCACCCAAAGGACATCCAGCCAACTTGACACAACTGTGGGAAGCATTGGAGTCAACATGGGCCAGCATCCCTGTGGAACGCTTTCAACACCTTGTAGAGTCCATGCCCCGATGAATTGAGGCTGTTCTGAGGGGAAAAGGGGGTGCAACTCAATATTAGGAAGGTGTTCCTAATGTTTTGTACACTCAGTGTAAATGTACCTAAGTGGTGAAGATGGAAAATTATAAGGGACATTTGCTCTTTTGACTCGATTATGATGAATGATTTCCCTCCACGGTCTAGAAGTGTTGACATAATTAGATTCTCTCTCCAAGCTAGACATAATTTCACTTAAAGGCTGAGGAGCACTAGTGTTGGGTTGTATTTTAAAACAGGGTTCTACCCTCAGGGCATGTTCTGCTCTGATGACCATGGTCCGACCTCCTCTCCTCTCTGTCAGCTGATGCTGTGGCCTGCCAGAAGTGGACACTTCAAGGTGAACATTGAGAAGAAAGGTGCTTAGCAAACACAACAGATCCTTAGCTGCTGCTAGTAACCCCGATATGTGGTGCTTCTATCCATAGTCAGAGTTACTGCTTGGCTAATGGAAAATGCAGTCATAGAGTTTTCAACTAACCTGGGCCCGGTTTCCCAAAAGTGTCTTAAGGCTAAGTTCATTGTTAGAACCATTGAGCTCAACGGGTTTTGAGAAGGAGAAGAGGAGAGAGAATGAGAGGAGTATGCAATTGAGATTCTCCCAGTGTTCCTGGTTAGGGCTGGGAGTTGCAAGGGACCTCACGATGTATTGCTATTCTACACTGAACAAAAATATAAACGCAACATGTTTCATGAGTTGAAATAAAAGATCCCAGAAATGTTCCATACACACAAAAATCTTATTTCTCTCACATTTTGTGTACAAATTTGTTTACATCCCTGTTAGAGAGCATTTCTCCTTTGCCAAGATAATTCATCCACCTGACAGGTGTGGCAGTATGATCATTACACAGGTGCACCTTGTGCTGGGGACAAAAGGCCACTCTAAAATGTGCAATTGTGTCACACAACACTATGCCACAGATGTCTCAAGTTGAGGGAGCGTGCAATTGGCATGCTGACTGCAAGAATATCCATCAGAGCTGTTGCCAAATAACTGAATGTTCTCTACCATAAATTTCTCTACCATAAGCCGCCTCCAATGTTGTTGTTTTAGATAATTTGGCAGTATGTCCAACCTACCACGTTTGTATGGTGTCGTGTGGGCGAGCGGTTTGCTGATGTCAAAATGGTGAACAGAGTGCCCCATGGTGGTGGTGGAGTTATGGTATGGGCAGGCATAAGCTGCGGACAACGAACACAATCTCATTTTATCGATGTGATTTACTGTGATACTGTGATGATTTTTTTTTAAGTATCTGTGACCAACATATGCATATCTGTATTCCCAGTCATATGAAATCCATAGATTAGGTCCTAGATGAAGCTTGGTAAATCCCCCCCCCCCCCCCCCCCCCAAAACAAACATGGAGTCAAATATCAAAAATAATAGTACAACATGTACAGTACCTTCACAAATAATTCACACCACTTTACTTTTTAAACATTTTGTTACAGCCTGAATCTAAAATGGATTAAATTGAGATTGCGTCTCGCTGGGCTACACACAATACCCCATAATGTCAAAGTAGAATTAAGTTTTTAGAAATGTTTTACAAATTAATAAAAAATTAAAAGCTGAAATGTTTTGAGTCAATAAATATTCAACCCCTTTGTTATGGCAAGCTTAAATATGTTCAGGAGTAAAAATGTGCTTAACAAGTTACATAATAAGTTGCATGGACTCTGTGTGCAATAATAAGTGTTTAACATGATATTGTAATGACTACCTCATCTCTGTACCACACATACAAATATCTGTAACGTCCCTCAGTCAAGCAGTGAATTTCAAACACAGATTCAACCACAAAGACCAGGGATGTTTTCCAATGTCTCACAAAGAAGGGCACCTTTTGGTCGACGGGTAAAGATTTTTAAAAAAGCAAACATTGAATATCCCTTTGAACATGGTGAAGTTATTAATTACACTTTGGATGGTGTATCAATACACCCAGTCAATACAAAGATATAGGCGTCCTTCCTAACTCAGTTGCCGGAGAGGAAGGAAACCGTTCAGGGATTTCACCATGAGGCCAATGGTGACTTTAAAACAGTTAAATGGCTGTGATAGGAGAAAACTGAGGATGGATCAACAACATGGTAGTTACTCCATAATACCAACCTAAATGAGTGAAAATAAGGAAGCCTGTACAGAATAAAAATTATTCCAAAACATGCTTCCTGTTTGCAATAAGGCACTAAAGTAAAACTGTAAAAAGTGTGGCAAAGAAATTAACTGAAACTCTTCATGTTTTCAAGCGTGGTGGTGACTGCATCATGTTATGGGTAAACAATAACCTTAAACACAAGGCCAAATATACACTGCAGCTGCTTTACCAAGATGACACTGAATGTCCCTGAGTGGACAAGTTACAGTTTTGACTTACTGTAAATCGTCTTGAAAATCTATGGAGGGACTTGAAAATGGCTGTCTAGCAACGATCAACAACTTGACAGAGCTTGAATCATTTTAAGAACGTTCAAATATTTACAATCCATGTATGCAAAGCTCTTGGAGACTTATCCAGAACGACTCACAGCTGTAATCTCTAACAAAGGTGATTCTAACATGTATTGACGCAGGGGTGTGAATACTTAAGTAAATTAGATTTGTGTATTTCATTTTCAATACATTTGCAAAAAATGTCAAATATTTTTTTTTCACTTTGTCATTATATGGGGTATTGTATGTAGATGGTCGAAACATCTATTTCATCCATTTTAAATTCAGGCTGTAACACAACAAACTGTGGTATAAGTCGAGGGGTCTGAATACTTTCTGAAGGCACTGTAACTATTGATTCCCCATCACTATTCCTTCTGACTGGTCAGTGATCCGGCCAACACCAGGGATTCGACACATGTTGTAGGCCCGCTGCGATATCTGTCACACACACACACACACACACACACACACACACACACACACACACACACACTGAGGTGGGGGTTGGATAGGCCAAGGCAAAACTCAGTTGACTGCAAACAAATAGGACATTTCCAGGTTAGTTGCATAGCTTTCCGATGACAGAGGGAGAAATATAGAGCAAGAGATGAAAAGTCCTAACTGACTACTCTGCCGTTGCTATATAAAGTGATATGATCAGCCAAATTCTGTGATGACACAACCAACCACCACAGAGACCATTCCAATGATATTACAGTTACAATTCTTCAATAGAGACATGCACTGTGCGTCTGTTTCACAATATCATTGTCATGGCAACATGTTTTGGGTTTTTTCTGAGAATAGACAAATGAACAATCCCTTCACATTTTCTCTATGGTGGTTGAAAAAATATAATTTTCATAGGATGAATATATTACAATTCAGTCCTAAATGTCACTGGAAGCGGCCACAAGAAACGAGAACAATAAAGTGCTGTGGTTTCCATGGCGGCCAGCAGCATGCTGCTGTTACAAGTGGGCAGACAGTAACAGACAGTAACAGACAGTAACAGACAGTAACAGACACTAACAGACACTAACAGACACTAACAGACACTAACAGACACTAACAGACAGTAACAGACAGTAACAGACAGTAACAGACACTAACAGACAGTAACAGACACTAACAGACAAGTCCTCAGAGAAATGGTGGGGAAAAAAAGAGACGCGTGTGTGTGCTTTGTCAGTGTGTGTGTACTGTATGCATATGTGTATACAATATAATGTGTGAAATGGTGCTGCAGTTTTACGGGCTCCTGACCAATTTTGCTATTTTGTGTTTTTAACACTGATCTTAACTTTTTTTTAAAATATAATGTCTCCAAGATCTGCTCTGGAGTTTCTGCTTCATCATCTGGACTGGAAAGAAGAAGCGATGGCGCAAGAGGCAGACGAGACGAGCCGGCAACCTGACGAGACTGCGTTGGTGAGTAAATAAACCGCCGCTACCCTCCGCTCTATTCAAACTGGACGAGCTCTGTTCGAGACTATCCTGTCAACAGGACCTGAAGAACTGTAATACTCCAAGACGAAGGGGGAGCGATGTGTCTTTGTTAACAACCTCTGTTGTGCGCTCTCTAATCTTTCTGCCCGCCGAGTTAGAATACCTCATGATAAACTGCAGACATTTAAAAAGAAACTGAGTAACTAGTGGCAACAAAACTCTAGATCATCTTTACTCCAGACAAAGCTCTACCTCTCCCTGACCATAACCTCCTGATTCCTGCTTACAAGCAAAAACTCAAACAGGAAGTACCAGTGACTCGCTCAATATGGAAGTGGTCAGATGACGCAGATGCTAAGTTACATGACTGTTTCCCAAGCAGAGACTAGAACATGTTCTGTGATTCATCCGATAACACTGAGGAGTTTACCACATCAGTCATCGGCTTCATTTATAAGTGCATAGAAGACATCGTCCCCACAGTGACCGTACGTACATATCCCAACCAGAAGCCGTGGATTACAGGAAACATCCACACTGAGTTAAAGGCTAAAGCTGAGCCATCTCCATAGCCGATGTGAGTAAGACCTTTTAAACAGGTTAACATTCACAAGGTCGATGAGCCAAATAGATTACTTTAAGTTTTTTCCTTTTTTAAAACCGTTTAATCAATTTTCATTTAACACATTTACCAACGTCTTAGTTATTTTTTATTTTATTCTACTTTTTTCATGTAACGTTTTTACCCTGGATGCTTTATCTGGACATGGTTCTACAGGACTTCCACCAACTGAAGCTAAGTAGTAACATTAACACTATGCCATCTAACATTAATTGCAGTCACTGTACTCATAACATTCAGGAAAACTACTGCCTTGTGGTGAGGATAGCCTTGCTGCAAGCCCAGCTTCAGACGCAAGCGTTAGGCAAGGGAAATTTAAGTGTAGGAAAGGATGAAATCCCCTCGTACAGTCCCCGCAGCCGAACAATTTTCTCAGGGTGTCGCTCATGCAGGCGACTTGTCAGGTCTCTCCTCCATCCGTCACGGGGTCTGAGCCACCGAAGCCTCCCACCATTTGCTCTGACTAATTAAAAACCCTAGTCATTGGCGACTCCATTACCCGCTTATTAGACTTAATAAGAATCATCCAGCGATCATCCACTGTTTACCAGGCGGCAGGCTACCGACGTAAAGGCTAAACTGAAGATGGTGCTGGCTAAGACAACATCTGCGAGTGTAGAGAGTATAGGGATATTGTTATCCACGTCGGCACCAACAATGTTAGGATGAAACAGTCAGAGGTCACCAAGAGTAACATAGCTTCAGCGTGTAAAATAGCTAGAAAGATGTCGGCATCAAGTAATTGTCTCTGGTCCCTCCCAGTTAGGGGGATTGATGAGCTCTACAGCAGAGTCTCACAACTCAATCCCTGGTTGAAAACTGTTTCCTGCCCCTCCATAAAGAATAGAATTTGTAGATAATTGGCCCTCTTTCTGGGACTCACCCACAAACAGGACCAAGCCTGGCCTGCTGAGGAGTGACGGACTCCATCCTAGCTGGAGGGGTGCTCTCATTTGAACTCCTCTAACTCCACAATGAGATAGGCCTGCCAGCTTAGTGGAGTCTGCCACTAGCACAGTCAGTGTAGTCAGCTCAGCTACCCCCCATTGAGACCGTGTCTGTGCCTCGATCTAGGTCTGTGCCTCGATCTAAACCTAAACATGGCGGTGTTAGCCTTAGTAATCTCACTGGAATAAAGACCTCCTCCATTCCGGTCATTATTTAAAGAGATTGTGATAATATCTCACATCTCAAAATAGGGCTACTTAATGTTAGATCCCTCACTTCCAAGGCAGTTATAGTCAATTAACTAATCACTGATCATAATCTTGATGTTATTGTCCTGACTGAAACATGGTTTGAACCTGATTAATTTACTGTGTTAAATGAGGCCTCTCCTCCTGGTTACACTAGTGACCATGTCCCCTGTGCATCCCGCAAAGGCGGAGGTGTAGCTAACATTTACGATAGCAAATTAGAATTTACCCCCCCAAAAATGACAGCATTTTCGTCTTTTGAGATTCTAATCATGAAATCTATGCAGCCTACTCAATCACTTTTTATAGCTACTGTTTACAGGCCTCCTAGGCCTTATACAGAGTTCCTTACTGAGATCTATAAATTCCTATCGGACCTTGTAGTCATGGCAGATAATATTCACATTCACATGGAAAAGTCTACAGATCCACTACAAAATTATTTTGGAGCCATCATCGACTCAGTGGGTTTTGTCCAACATGTCTCCAGACCTACTCATTGCCACAGTCATACCCTGAATCTAGTTTTGTCCCATGGAATAAATATTGTGGATGTAAATGTTTTTCCTCATAATCCTGGACTATCGGACCACCATTTTATTGCGTTTGCAATCGCAACAAATAATTTGCTCAGACCCCAACCAAGGATCATCAAAAGCTGTGCTATAAATTATCGGACTCCTCTTTGAATCTGCATATTTCTACAAAGCTCAGCTGTTCTGAGTCTGACAGAACTGCCAGGACCTCGGATCAATGGAGACACTCAAGTGTTTTAATCCTATATCTCTTGACACATTCATGAAAATTGTCAAGGCCTCTAAACCTTCAACCTGCATACTGGACCCTATTCCAACTAAACTACTGAAAGAGCTACTTCCTGTGCTCGGCCCTCTTATGCTGAACATAATAAAT
Source organism: Thymallus thymallus (assembly GCA_023634145.1). Lineage (NCBI taxonomy): Eukaryota > Metazoa > Chordata > Actinopteri > Salmoniformes > Salmonidae > Thymallus > Thymallus thymallus. The sequence continues at coordinate 36,795,339 of CM042405.1, forward strand.
GGCTCTCTATCCACCGGATATGTACCAAACTCACTAAAAGTGGCAGTAATAAAGCCTCTCTTCAAAAAGCCAAACCTTGACCCAGAAAATGTAAAAAACTATTGACCTATATCGAATCTCCCATTCCTCTCAAAAGGTTTTGAAAATACGGTTGTGCAAATAATGTATACAAAATACTTCAGTCTGGTTTTAGACCCCATCATAGCACTGAGACTGCACTCGTGAAGGTGGTAAATTACCTTTTAATGGCGTCAGACAAAGGCTCTGCATCTGTCCTCGTGCTCTTAGACCTTAGTGCTGCTTTTGACACCATCGATCACCATATTCTTTTGGAGAGATTGGAAACCTTATTTGGTCTACACAGACAAGTTCTTGCCTGGTTTAGATCTTATTTGTCGGAAAGATATCAGTTCGTCTCCGTGGATGGTTTGTCCTCTGACAAATCAATTGTAAGTTTCGGTGTTCCTCAAGGTTCTGTTTTAGGACCACTAATGTTTTCACTATATATTTGACCTCTTGGTGATGTCATTCGGAAACATCATGTTAGCTTCCATTGCTATGCGGACGACACACAGCTGTTCATTTCGATGAAACATGGTGAAGCCCCAAAATTGCCTACCCTGGAAGCCTGTGTTTCAGACATAAGGAAGTGGATGGCGGCAAATGTTTTACTTTTAAACTCGGACAAAACAGAGATGCTAGTTCTAGGTCCCAATAAACAAAGAGATCTTATTTTGGATCTGACAATTAATCTTGATGGCTGTACAGTCGTCCCCCCAAAAACTGTGAAGGAACTCGGCGTTACTCTGGACCCTGACCTATCTTTTAACGAACATATCAAGAATATTTAAAGGACAACTTTTTTCCATCTTCGTAACATTGCAAAAATCTGTCATTTTTTGTCCAAAAATGATGCAGAAAAGCTAATCCATGCTTTTGTCACTTCTAGATTAGATTACTGCAATGCTCTACTCTCCGGCTACCCGGATAAAGAGCTACATTTTTATGGAAGGGTCTGCCTATCCATGTGAGAGACGCAGACTCCGTCTCGACCTTTAAGTCTTTACTGAAGACTCACCTCTTCAGTATGCAAGGGTGAACGGCAAGGCATTGGAGCGACGAACCACCCTTGCTGTCTCTGCCTGGCCGGTTCCAGTCTCTCCATTGGGATTCTCTGCCTCTGACCCTATTACGGGGGCTGAGTCACTGCCTTACTGGTGTTTTCCATGCCATCCCTAGGAGGGGTGCGTCACTTCCTGTCCAGTTTGTCCCCCCTTCGGGCTTGTGCAGTGGAGGGGATCTTCGTGGGCTATACTCAGCCTTGTCTCAGTAGTAAGTTGGTGGTTGTTGATATCCCTCTATTGGTGTGGGGGCTGTGCTTTGACAGAGTGGGTGGGGTTATATCCTGCCTGGTTGGTCCAGTCTGGAGGTATTGTCGGAAGGGGCCACACTGTCTCCCGACCCCCCCTGTCTCAGCCTCCAGTATCTATGCTGCAATAGTCTATGTGTCGGGGGCTAGGGTCAGTTTGTTAATTCTGGTGTTATTATCCGGTGTCTTGTGTGAATTGTAAGTATGCTCCCTCTAATTCTCTCTCTCTCCCACCCTCCATCCCCTCCCGGAAGGCCTGAGCCCTAGGACCATGCTTCAGGTCTACCTGGCCTGATGACTACTAGCTGTCCCCAGTCCACCTGGTCGTGCTGCTGTACCAGTTTCAACTCATCTGCCTGCGGTTATGGAACCCTGACCTGTATTCTGGACGTGCCACCTTGTCCCAGACCTGCTGTTTTCCACTCTCTCTCTCTACTGCACCTGCTATTTCAGCATCTAAATGCCTGGCTATGAAAAGTCAAGTGACATTCACTCCTGATGTATTTACCTGTTGCATCCTCTACAACCACTATGATTATTATTTGACCCTGAACGTTTGAACATCTTGGAGAAAGATCTGGCCTTAATGGCCATGAATTGTTATAATCTCCACCCGGCACAGCCAGAAGGGGACTGGCCACCTCTCTGAGCCTGGTTCCTCTCTAGGTTTCTTCCTAGGTTTTGCCTTTCTAGGGAGTTTTTCCTAGCCACCGTGCTTCTACATATGCATTGCTTGCTGTTTGGGGTTATAGGCTGGGTTTCTGTATAACACTTTGTGACATTGGCTGATGTAAAAAGGGCTATATAAATAAATATGATTGATTGATTACCAAGATGCAAACTCACTTCACTGGCATTTTCAACCTCTCCCTGACCCAATCAGTAATGCCTACACCACCATAGTCCCTGTGCCTAAGAACGCCAAGGTAACCTGTCTAAATTACTTTCACCCTGTAGCACTCACACCACCATCAACAGTCATCCCAGACACCCTGGGACCCACTCCAATTCGCATACCGCCCGACAGATCCACAGATGATGCATTCTCTATTGCAATCCACACTGCCCTCTCCCACCTGGACAAAAGGAACACCTATGTGAAAATGCTGTTCATTGGCTACAGCTCAGAGTTCAACACCATAGTGCCCTCCAAGCTCATCACTAAACTCAGGACCCTGGTACTGAACACCTCCCTCTGCAACTGGATCCTGGACTTCCTGACGGGCCGCCCACAGGTGGTGAGGGTAGGCAACAACACATCCGCCACACTGACACTCAACACTGGGGCCCCTCAGAGGTGCGTGCTTAGTCCCTTCCTGTACTCCCTGTTCACCCACGACTGCATGGTTGAGCACAACTCCAACACCATTAAGTTTGCTGACGACACAACGGTGGAAGGCCTGATCGACGACAGCCTATAGGGAGGAGGTCAATGACCTGAAAGTGTGGTGCCAGGGCAACAACTGCTCCCTTAACATTAGCAAGACAACGCAGAGCTGATCATGGACTACAGGAAACAGAGGGCCGAGCATCGACAGGGCTGTAGTGGAGCGGGTCAATGTTCCTTGGTGTCCACATCGTTAAGAATTTAACATGGTTCACACATACCAACACAGTTGTGAAGAAGGCACGATAATGCCTCTTTCCCCTCAGGAGTCTGAAAAGATTTGGCATGGCACCTCAGATCCTCAAGAAGTTCTACAGCTGCACCATTGAAAGCGTCTTGCCTGGCTGCATCACCTCTTGGCATAGCAATCGCTTAGCATGCGACCGCAAGGCGCTACAGAGGATAGTGCGTACGGCTCAGTACCTCACTGGGGCTGAGCTCACTGACATCCAGGACCTCTATATCAGGCGGTGTCAGAGGAAGGCCCTAAAAATGGCCAGCCACCCAAGTCATAGACTGTTCTCTCTGCTACTGCATGGCAAGGGGTACCGATGAACCAAGTCTGGAATCAATTTGACCCTGAAAGCCATAAGACCGCTAAATAGTTAACCAAATAGCAACCTGGACTATCTGCACAGACCCTTATTGCACTAACTTTGACTGCTGACATATGCTGCTGCTACTGTTTATTATATATTCTGTTGCCTAGTCACTTTACCCCTACCTACATTACCAAAAGTATGTGGACACCTGCTCGCCGAACATCTCATTCCAAAATCATGGGCAATATGGAGTTGGTCTCCCCTTTTCTGCTATAACAGCCTCCACTCTTCTGGGAAGGCTTTCCACTAGATGTTGGAACATCGCTACAGGAACATGAGGTGAGGTCGGGCACTGATGTTGGGCGATTAGGCCTGGCTCGCAGTCGGCATTCTAATTCATCCCAAAAGTGTTCAATGGGGTTGAGGTCAGGGCTCTGTGCAGGCCAGTCACAGGGGCATTGTCATGCTGAAACAAGAAAATGGCCTTCCCCAAACTGTTCCCACAAAGTTGGGACCACAGAATCATCTAGAATGTCATTGTATCCTGTAGCGTTGAGATTTCCCTTCACTGGAACTAAGGGGCCTAGCCCTAACCATGAAAAACATCCCCAGACCATTATACCTCCTCCACCAAACCTTACAGTTGGCACTATGCATTCGGACAGGTAGCAAACCCAGATTAGTCCGTTGGACTACGCTTGGCATTGTGCATGGTGATCTTAGGCTTGTGTGCGGCTGCTCGGCCATGGAAACCCATTTCATTAAGCTCCTGACGAACAGTTCTTGTGCTGACATTTTTTGTATGTGTGCGCATGTGAGTGTCTGCATGTTTGTGTGTATTCACACATGCTTGGCATTCATAGATGAGCCCTCCACACCATCCCTTAGACAAAAACCCCAGGAAGAGGCAACACATCTGTTTACCATGACAGCCATTCAGCAGTGTCCCTGGGTAACGAGGGACAACATGGAAGGAAGGAGTAATGTTGCTGCTTGACTTCCTGTCCACATATCCTGCTTCCTGTTTACTGCTGTTTTTCCATCTCTCTGTGTGTGTCAGTCTGTCTCAATGCAGCTGCCCAACCCTTACCAGCTGGGGTCAGGCACTGCTCCAGAGAGAGAGAGAGAAAAAAGAAAGAACGAGAGTTGTGTCTCAGCAGCCCAATGTCTGACAGCTAGCCGCTGCCACCACTCTCTCCCTGGCCACAAGCCACAGTACGGCACTTCAGCTGCTCTCTGCCACGCCTCTTCTCTTCCCTTCTCTTCTCTTCTCCTCCCACTTACAGGAATTTAGGAATGTAAAGGATGATTCCTTATAAATCATGATACTCAACTGGTGGACCGCCGACCAGATCCGGACCCAGAACGGGGTCAATATGGACCGTGGTTCCTGATAAAAATAAAATAATAGAAAATCATAGTTTGACTCGGTCGGGCTTCAGCCCCTGGTATCATATAAATACACACGACATGGAAGAATGCGTAGAATTGCAGGAAATTTGCTTTAAAACCGCATAACAAATATTTGCCCCATGCGAAATGTGTAGAATTGCGGGAAATTAGCTTTAAAACTGAAAGGTTTTCTCTCTGCCAACAAGAGGGGCGTGAACTGTTTGGGGTCGCATAAGTTGCGAGGTGGGGGTTTGTTACTACGCCGATAAATTACATTATCCATCTGGACCTTTGCCACCTAGGACATTTGTGTGACCGGACCTTCTCAAATAGTACTTGAGTACCGCTGGGATAGAGGCTTGTTCCAACTAACCAAGCAGATTGAAATAGAAGGGGCTCATATGTAATGTAAAAGCATATTTTCATACGGGTGAGCGATAATGTAATGTAGCTTTGCTATGTATGAACACTTCTTCTGTAGTGCCCTTCAAACACCCAAATGTATCATACTGCCCTGGGTGTTAGCATTGTCAATTAGCATGCTAGCAGGGCCTCTGCTCTGTTTGTGGATGTAAGTGTGACGAATGCAGATTTCTCCTGTGATCCGACCTGTGGAGAGTAAACAGATGAATATCCTCCTCCTTTAAAAATATGAAAGAGTTTGGAAGAGGGGAATGAAGCTTGAAGAGCGGTAGCCCAGTCCGAATCAGCAGCACATTAGCATCAAGCAGGAGGCTGGTTGTAACGGGGAATACAAATAATAAAATATTAATGAATGTGTGTGAAGAGTGAGTGTGTGTCTGTATGTGCCTTTGTGTTTCTTTGTGAGCGAGCGTGTTCCTGTCCAGATAGATTTGAATTAACTGATAATGCCAGAGAAGCCGGTGTTTGGAGGATCCAGTTGAAGTCGGAAGTTTACATACACTTCGGTTGAAGTCAGTAAAACTCATTTCTCAACCACTCCACAGATTTCATGTTAACAAACAATAGTTTTGGCAAGTCGGTTAGGACATCTACTTTGTACATGACACAAGTAATTCTTCCAACAATTGTTTATAATTCACTGCATCACAATTCCAGTGGGTCAGAAGTTTACATACACTAAGTTGACTGTGCCTTTAAACAGCTTGGAAGCTTTAGAAGCTTCTGATAGACTAATTGACATCATTTGAGTCAATTGGAGGGGAACCTGTGGATATATTTCAAGGCCTACCTTCAAACTCAGTGCCTCTTTGCTCAACATCATGGGAAAATCTAAAGAAATCAGCCAAGACCTCAGAAAAAACATTGTAGACCTCCACAAGTCTGGTTCATCCTTGGGAGAAATTTCCAAAACGCCGGAAGGTACCAGACAGCCGTCATACCGCTCAGGAAGGAGACGTGTTCTGTCTCCTAGAGATGAACGTACTTTGGTGTGAAAAGTTCAAATCAACCCCAGAACAACAGCAAAGGACCTTGTGAAGATGTTGGAGGAAACAGGTACAAAAGTATCGATATCCACAGTAAAACGAGTCCTATATCGACATAACCTGAAAGGCCACTCAGCAAGGAAGAAGCGACTTGCCCAAAACCGCCATAAAAAAGCCAGACTACGTTTGCAACTGCACATGGGGACAAATATCGTACTTTTTGGAGAAATGTCCTCTGGTCTGATGAAACAAAAATAGAACTGTTTGGCCATAATGACCATCGTTATGTTTGGAGGAAAAAGGGGGAGGCTTGCAAGCCAAAGAACACCATCCCAACCGTGATGCATGGGGGTGGCAGCATCATGTTGAGGGGGTGCTTTGCTACAGGAGGGACTGGTGAACTTCACAAAATAGATGGCATCATGAGGAAGGAAAATTATGTGGATATATTGAAGCAACATCTCAAGACATCAGTCAGGAAGTTAAAGCTTGGTCGCAAATGGGTCTTCCAAATGGACAATGATCCCAAGCATACTACCAAAGTTGTGGCAAAATGGCTTAAGGACAACAAAGTCAAGGTATTGGAGTGACCATCACAAAGCCCTGACCTCAATCCTATAGAAAATATGTGGGCAGAACTGAAAAAGCGTGTTCGAGCAAGGAGGCCTACAAACCTGACTCAGTTACACCAGTTCTGTCAGGAGGAATGGGCCAAAATTCACCCAAATTCACCCAATTCCCACTTATTGTGGGAAGCTTGTGGAAGGCTACCCGAAACGTTTGACCCAAGTTAAACAATTTAAACACAATGCTACCAAATACTAATTGAGTGTATGTAAACTTCTGACCCACTGGGAATGTGATGAAAGAAATAAAAGCTGATATAAATCATTCTCTCTACTATTATTCTGACATTTCACATTCTTAAAATAAAGTGGTGATCCTAACTGACCTAAGACAGGGAATTTTTACACTGTATATATCCAATATATCCTCAACACTGGCTTCTCTGTCATTATCACTTTTATACAACGGGTTAACAACATATTAAAATAATGATTGACATATTTTCATAACTGTTATTTTAATTAATTTATTCATACTATTTCATCCTTCCACGAGATAGTGCTGACAGGTTTGCTTCCCACACCGGCTGGTCGTTCGTTGCCAGAGACGTGACCCAGTCGTTAAGCATCTTTGTTCTAAATGTATGGACGTGTCCCAGTAGTTTGTTCTAAATTATCCGTTGCCAGCCGTTCTTATCCCTTGCTTCCTAGCTTCGGCTAACTTACAGTCACATCCAAAACAGTAAAGCCAGAACAACAGCAAAGTAGCAGCATTTGCATTTGTTTAAGCTGTTTTCTAGTGATTTTGGGGGGGATAAATCCATAGCAATGAGCTGATGAGGTGTGATTTCGCCTGGCATAGAAAATGTCTCTCTCGCCAGGACAATGTTGTTCAGAGGAGCTGTGCTTTGTTTTTCTATTGCCATTTCTTTGTATATATCCATAAATATTATGCTGATTCATGATTTCGACTGGCTGAGAAAAGCTGCCTGTCTGTCTCCTCCTGACTCCAACAGGTTCATTACTAGGGGACAGCTGGAGATGGAATTTCAATAATGAAACAATGTTGCAAATGACTGAGAGACAGACGGCAAGGTTTATACACATCTCTGCTGTTGAAAACCAATTGCTAGTCTAAAAGAAATTGGAAATAATGTCTAGATGTTTTTTACAGTGGAGATTATGTTTATAAATCGCTTGGTTGATGAGACAGTGGATTACGCAGTGAAATGGAACAGAGTAAATAGGCATTTCAACGGTCATAGATTTAGCTGGTGGTAATTTGTGGAATAGAAGCAGGCTGGAATGCGGTTTTAACCAATCAGCATCCAGGATTAGACCCACCCGTTGTATAAACTCATTATAAACCGGGTGGTTCGATCCCTGAAGGTATATCAGACTGCATACCATGGGTATGACAAAAAAAAAAGACTGTTTACTGGTCTAATTACTTTGTTAAACAGTTTATAATAGCAATAAGGCACCTCAGGGGTTTGTGGTGTACAGTATGACCAATATACCACGGCTAAGGGCTGTGTCCAGGAACTCGTGTTGCTATTGGCTATATAGCACACCCCCTCGGGCCTTATTGCTTAATAACCCTACTCCTCTTAAGAGCCCTCATCTGCCCCCGGCCCAACAAGAGGCCTCATATCAAACAATATGTATTTTATGAGGAATGGATTATTATTATTTTAGCCTTTATTTAACTAGGCAAGTCAGTTAATAACACATTATTATTTACAATGACTGCCTATTGGGTTAACTGCCTTGTTCAGCGGCAGAACGACAGATGTTTACCTTGTCAGCTCGGGGATTCGATCCCGCAAACTTTCGCTCTAACCAACGCTCGAACCACTCGGCTACCTGCCGCCCATCGGACCAAAGACCTCTAATCATTCGCATTACCAGATAAAACTGCGAGACTTCGAGCGCCAGCGCAGCTACCTGGATCGTCAGCATGACATTGATTTCAATTGAGATGAGGTATGTAATAAATATATTCTTGATGTCGCTTATTACCAACGCTGTATTACACACATTAGCTCGAAACATTACACAACCTGTATTACACACATCTTTTAGAATATCTAATCCTAAACACACACAGATTTATGAGGGCTGGACTCCGAGGACAAAGAACACTGCCAAGAGCCAATGGGAAGTCGATACTGCCCGAGGAGGGACTGCCCTCCATAACAACGACCAGTCAGGAGTGTGAATCTACCTACGTCATTTTATTACTATTGCTCTGTATAAATATGTGTGCCACGTGTTTAGGAGGTCTCTTTGTTCCAGACGACTCCCTAAGAGCTGAAGGAACGAGCCCGTGCACGAGTTACCAAATATCTTTGCATCAAATAAATCGCTTGATTGAATATCAATTCCACCTGGTCCTGAGTTATGACTTGTCTCCTTCTCGAGTAATTGTAAACATCAACAGGTATTACAGAAAGACGTGCATGAATGACATTACTGTTAGCAAAGGGAAGTTATTATGTAGCTCCCTCTCCTTGTCATTCACTGCACTGACATCTGATATTTAAAATAGCTCCCTCTCCTGGTCATTCACTGCACTGACATCTGATATTTAAAATAGCTCCCTCTCCTGGTCATTCACTGCACTGACATCTGATATTTAAAATAGCTCCCTCTCCTGGTCATTCACTGCACTGACATCTGATATTTAAAATAGCTCCCTCTCCTGGTCATTCACTGCACTGACATCTGATATTTAAAATAGCTCCCTCTCCTGGTCATTCACTGCACTGACATCTGATATTTAAAATAGCTCCCTCTCCTGGTCATTCACTGCACTGACATCTGATATTTAAAATAGCTCCCTCTCCTGGTCATTCACTGCACTGACATCTGATATTTAAATTAGCTCCCTCTCCTGGTCATTCACTGCACTGACATCTGATATTTAAAATAGCTCCCTCTCCTGTTCTGCAACGTTATATGTCTGTATGTGACCCACTTGTTAGCTTGCACAATTCTTGCCATTCTCCTTCAACGAGCTGTTTTTGCCCACAGGACTGCCGCTGACTGGATGTTTTTTGTTTGTCGCACCATTCTCAGTAAACCCTTGACACTGTTGTGTGTGAAAAGCCCAGTTGGCCAGGCTTAGGTCATTCATTTTTTCCATTCTAACGTTCAATCGAACAATAATTGAATGCTTCAATGCCTGTTTTATATAGCAAGTCACGAGCGAATCATTTGTGTTAATGGGGTGGTGTACCTAATAAAATGGACACATATTGTAGTGAATTCGGGGGTAGCTCCAATTGGGACTTGAACCTGGGTTTAACGACTGTCAAGCCAAGTCCTTCTGTATTCTGTTTTCATATTTAAAATGTGTATGAGTCGACTATGCACATGACTTGCTATACTCTGAGTGTACAAAACATTAAGGACATAGACTTAACAGGTGAGACAGAATGACCAGGTGAATCCACACTTATTGATGTAACTTGTTAAATCCACGTCAATCAGTGTAGATGAAGGGGAGGAGACAGGTTCAAAAAAGTTTTTGGAGCCTTGAGACGATTGCGACATGGATTGTGTGTGTGTGCCATTCAGAGGGTGAATGGGCAAGACATAATATTGAATTAACTTTGAACGGGGTATGGTAGTAGGTGCCAGGCGCACTGCTTTGTGTCAAGAACTGCAACGCTGCAGGGTTTTTCATGGCCAACAGTTTCCCGTGTGTATCAAGAATGGTCCACCACCAAACAACTGTGGGAAGCATTTCAGTCACCATGGGCCACCAACCCTGTGGAATATAAATTGAGGGTAAAAGAGGAGAGGGTTCAGCTGAATATTAGGAAGGTGTCCTAAATGTTTTGTATACTCAGTCTATATGTGAACGGTACCTGTTAGATATTGGGGGCATCCTGGTATGTGCTTTCATACAGTATGTTATTGTTGTAAGGGTGAGTTAACTAGCATGCTCTAATGGCGGCATTAGCTCCCTGCTAATTCAGTTATTTCCATGCTAACGGACGTATCACAAATCTACAGCCATCAACATACTGTTGTCCTGCACATCTAATGTGCTTACTTGTGTCTATCGGCAGAATAAACACCAATCATCTGGGCTCGCTTTCTGTACAGCACTTTCTTTAAAAAAACAACGAAAAGAGTTACGAAGTACGATCACATCTGTTACACTGTGGCCCAGATCAGTCTTCTTGTCTTCGCTGGACAGCTGTTACATCTATATCAAGTCTCTATCTCAAAGGGCCTCATGGGCGCCATTCCACTTCTGACTTCAATGTAGCAAATTCGGGGGTAGCCCTGAGTGGGACTCAAACCCGGATCAAGGGACTGGCAGGCCAACGCCTTTATTGTTACAACAACAGGTTCTGACCTCTTGGTGTGACGGTTAAGGTGTTGGCTTGACAGTCATTGGACCCGGGTCTGGGCTACCTCCTGAATTCACTACGATATACTTTCTCCATTTGTTTTGTTCTGAACAGAACCACGTTTTTCGTTCAGATCCACTATTCCGACCAGCAACAAAGTTCTGAACCGGTTAGAACGACCCAAAAACACCTGTTTATATAGTTCCTTTCTGTTCCTAATTAAACCTGTGAACTCATATATTTTAGCTCATTAAATTACTTCACCAATCAGTGTGGATAGAGCCTGCAAGGTAGTTATTTATATGCGTGATGGTCATACAAGTGCAGACTGTGGCACAGGATGCAACAGAGAGTCTGCTGACAGCAAAGATTCTTCGGGTCATGTAGAAGGACGAACATGGTGGAAATGGATGAAGAGATAGATTTCAGCAGCGAGTCGAGTAAATGTGGCGAAGACGAAGGTTCTGAATGGGCTAAAATAGTGTCGAAAACTGGAACAAAAATAAAATAGTCTAAAATTGAAGTGAATGAAACGTGTGTAAATGATAAAGTATCCCTTCTTGTTGGGATGCGTTTATTAAACAAGGATGCATATGTGGGAAACCTTATTGAAGCATCGAAAATGGTGAAGTATGCGATTGGTAAAGTGGAGTCTGTCAGAGGGACCAGGAGTGGTCTTATGTTGATTCAATGTGTTTATAATGAGCAGAGGAAGATTGCAACAGGCCTTAAACGAATCAGGACAACAGAAGTATCGTGTTTTGAACTTCGGAGTAGAGCAACCCGTTAAAGGAGTGATTTCAGGGGTGACGACGGATGTTCAGGTTGAATCCCTGAAGAGAATTCCTGGTGTGGTTGGTGCCGGGCGTCTGACCCGCTGGGTGAACGGAGAAAAAGAGTCAAGTCTGTCTGTATTGTTGTTTATTGATGATGAGTAAATATCTACAGATGTAAGGATATGTAAGATATGCAGTGAGAGCCTTCGTCCCCAAACCATTGCAGTGTAAAAATTGTAAAGGATTTGGTCGTGTTGCAAGTGTGTGTAGACGAACGGAGTATAATGAAGAACAATGTGTAGAAGGTATTGTGGTGGAGATCATGATCCTGAGTTCCTGGACTGACCTGTAAGAGTGATGGACATCGAGGTGGCAAAGGTTAGAGGTCAACAGGATCTCCTATGCAGAGGCAGTTAAGAGAATTAAGAAAACAAGTGATTCTAGGGAAGATATGGTAGTGAATGCAAAATATAAGGTAGTGGATACAATACAGCCTGTTGTAAATGTTTGTTGCCAGAATAAAGACATCCTGTGTGTTAAAAAGGTAGATTTTGTTGCGTTCATTGCCACAGTTGTAAACTGTACAACACAAGTCACAAAGAAATAGAAGAAACGGGACATTATTGTGGCTGCGGCAGAAAAGGTTTTGGGACTGAAGGATTTTACTTCTGTAGATTTGCCAGGAGTTCTGGCGACGGAAGATCCGCCCTCAGGGTTCCCTTCAGCCCGTGTAGGGATCAGATATGTTTTATTTATGTTTAACTGAAACGTTATTTGAGTAGTTTATTTATTTTGGGGTTTTGTTCGTTTTGGAAAAGTACTATTTTTATTAGGGTGGATTAAGTTAGTATCACTATTACATATGGATTTTTATTTATACACCTTTCGGGTTGTAGTCCGCGATAAAATCCACAGAAGAAGAAGAGAGGGCGAGACAGGGTTGAGGATGACGCTTGAGCGCTGTGCATCTTGTTAAGAAAAAAATGCCTGAAACGTAAAATAACGTCATTAACCGGTTCCCGAGCTTTTACAAATAACGGTTCTGTTCCAGAACAGTATGGATCACTTCCGTTTCGTTTCTATGTCTTGATTATGTTTTATTTTTGGAGGTTTTCGATTCTGTTTCCAGAACCAGTTCCAACCCCTGTATTGTACTTCCTTTAACTGACCCTAATTGATCTGCTTTTAGCCGTGAAGTCAGTTGGAGATTATCATTTTGAGATTATCATCTAGAGGTGTAGAATCATCTACAAATAGTATTCCCTGCCAAATAATAGGTTTTGTTCATTTTTAGATTCGCTGAGCTATAACAAAAACATCTGCACAACAAGACATTGATTGATTGGAGACAGCTTGTGTCAATTACAGAACATTTCGTAGGATTTCCTACCCTGCAGCAACACTAGTCACAATGCTGGAAGTACTGGTAAAAGCCTAGTGCCTCAAAAACTCCTTGCCCTAGTCAGAGGAAATGCGAGACGGTCTACTTCCATCAAAATCTGACTACGACCCATTGTTAGGGTGGAGACAAGATCATCTCGTCATGTACAGTATCTCTGCCCTAGTTATGAACCTTAGCGGGTAAAGATGGATGTTGCGATGATACGATTTTATATCATGTAGCGCCCTCTCCTGGACATTTACATGCACTGACATCTGATATTTCAAATTGCTCTTTGAACACAGGAGGGTGTATTAGAAATAGCCTTTGACGTGGTTTAGGAGACAGTGACAGCAAGAAGGTAAAGTCCATTTCACCAAATTACAGTCGTGGCCAAAAGATTTGAGAATGACACAAGTATTGGTCTCCACAAAGTTTGCTGCTTCAGTGTTCTTAGATCTTTATGTCAGTAGTTACTATGGTAACACTGAAGTATAATTACAAGTATTCCATAATTATCAAAGGCTTTCATTGACAATGACATTCAGTTTATGCAAAGAGTCAATATTTGCAGTGTTGACCCTTCTTTTTCAAGACCTCTGCAATCCGCCCTGGCATGCTGTCAATTAACTTCTGGGCCACATCCTGACTGATGGCAGGCCATTCTTTCATGGCAAAGAGGGACTTTGCAATTAATTGCAATTCATCTGATCACTCTTCATGACATTCTGGAGTATATGCAAATTGCCATCATCAACACTGAGGCAGCAAACTTTGTGGAGACCAATACTTGTGTCATTCTCAAAACGTTTGGCCACGACTGTACAGTCTGATTGTATCAGAGATTACATGATGAGTCCCTGGTTGTTTGCTTGAGTAATTTGAGACTGGAGTTCCACGTAAGCATGGTTCTATATTACTGTGTGGTGCCTTGAATTTGTTTTGGTTTTGAGGACACATTGACGAGAAGTAGAGCATGAACTAATTAATATCAATAAACAGTAGCATGACAGTAAAATGTATCTCTCTCTGTTTTTACATAACTGTACATTTCTTCCCAACCTTAATCTTAGATGAAAATATGTGATATGATTGAGATGAAGATGGGTGCATACAAACACTGATGAAGATGATGCATACAAACACTGATGAAGATGATGCATACAAACACTGATGAAGATGATGCATACAAACACTGATGAAGATGGGTGCATACAAACACTGATGAAGATGATGCATACAAACACTGATGAAGATGATGCATACAAACACTGATGAAGATGATGCATACAAACACTGATGAAGATGATGCATACAAACACTGATGAAGATGATGCATACAAACACTGATGAAGATGGGTGCATACAAACACTGATGAAGATGGGTGCATACAAACACTGATGAAGATGATGCATACAAACACTGATGAAGATGATGCATACAAACACTGATGAAGATGATGCATACAAACACTGATGAAGATGATGCATACAAACACTGATGAAGATGGGTGCATACAAACACTGATGAAGATGGGTGCATACAAACACTGATGAAGATGATGCATACAAACACTGATGAAGATGACGCATACAAACACTGATGAAGATGATGCATACAAACACTGATGAAGATGGGTGCATACAAACACTGATGAAGATGGGTGCATACAAACACTGATGAAGATGATGCATACAAACACTGATGAAGATGATGCATACAAACACTGATGAAGATGATGCATACAAACACTGATGAAGATGGGTGCATACAAGCATACAGTATGTATTCACCTCCTTTACTATGAAGCATACAATATGTATTCACCTCCTTTACTATGAAGCATACAGTATGTATTCACCTCCTTTACTATGAAGCATACAGTATGTATTCACCTCCTTTACTATGAAGCATACAGTATGTATTCACCTCCTTTACTATGAAGCATACAGTATGTATTCACCTCCTTTACTATGAAGCATACAGTATGTATTCACGTCCTTTACTATGAAGCATACAGTATGTATTCACCCCCTTTACTATGAAGCATACAGTATGTATTCACCTCCTTTACTATGAAGCATACAGTATGTATTCACCTCCTTTACTATGAAGCATACAGTATGTATTCACCTCCTTTACTATGAAGCATACAGTATGTATTCACCTCCTTTACTATGAAGCATACAGTATGTATTCACCTCCTTTACTATGAAGCATACAGTATGTATTCACCCCCTTTACTATGAAGCATACAGTATGTATTCACCTCCTTTACTATGAAGCATACAGTATGTATTCACCTCCTTTACTATGTAGCATACAATATGTATTCACCTCCTTTACTATGAAGCATACAGTATGTATTCACCTCCTTTACTATGAAGCATACAGTATGTATTCACCTCCTTTAATATGAAGCATACAGTATGTATTCACCTCCTTTACTATGTAGCATACAGTATGTATTCACCTCCTTCACTATGAAGCCCCTAAATTAGATCTGGTGCAACCAATTACCTTCAGAAGTCACATAATTAGTTAAATAAAGTCCACCTGTGTGCAGAGTGTCACATGATCTGTCACATGATCTCAGTATATATACACCTGTTCTGAAAGGCCCCAGAGTCTGCAACACCACTAGGCAAGGGGGCACCGTGAAGACCAAGGAGCTCTCCAAACAGGTCAGGGACAAAGTTGTGGAGAAGTACAGATCAGGGTTGGGTTATAAAAAAATATCAGAAACGTTTAACATCCCACGGAGCAACATTAAATCAATTATTAAAAATGGAAAGAATATGGCACCACAACAAACCTGCCAAGAGAGGACCGCCCACCAAAACTCACGGACCAGGCAACGAGGGCGTTAATCAGAGAGGCAACAAAGAGACCAAAGATAACCCTGAAGGAGCTGCAAAGCTCCACAGCAGAGATTGGAGTATCTGTCCATAGGACCACTTTAAGCCCTACACTCCACAGAGCTGGGCTTTACGGACGAGTGGCCAGAAAAATGCCATTGCTTAAAGAAAAAAATAAGCAAACAGGTCAGATGAGACTAAAATGTAGCTTTTTGGCCATCAAGGAAAGCACTATGTCTGGCGCAAACCCAACACCTCTCATCACCATGCTGTGGGGATATTTTCCATCGGCAGGGACTGGGAAACTGGTCAGAATTGAAAGAATGATGGATGGCGCTAAATACAGGGAAATTGTTGAGGGAAACCTGTTTCAGTCTTCCAGAGATTTGAGACTGGGACGGAGGTTCACCTTCCAGCAGGACAATGACCCTAAGCATACTGCTAAAGCAACACTTGTGTGGTTTAAGGGGAAACATTTAAATGTCTTGGAATGGCCTAGTCAAAGACCAGACCTCAATCCAATTGAGAACCAAGAGGTCAGAACCTTAATTGCAAAGAGGGACTTTGCAATTAATTGCAATTCATCTGGTCACTCTTCATGACATTCTGGAGTATATGCAAATTGCCATCATCAACACTGAGGCAGCAAACTTTGTGGAGACCAATACTTGTGTCATTCTCAAAACGTTTGGCCACGACTGTACAGTCTGATTGTATCAGAGATTACATGATGAGTCCCTGGTTGTTTGCTTGAGTAATTTGAGACTGGAGTTCCACGTAAGCATGGTTCTATATTACTGTGTGGTGCCTCAATCCAATTGAGAATCTGTGGTAAGACTTAAAGATTGCTGTACACCAGCAGAACCCATCCAACTTGAAGGAGCTGGAGCAGTTCTGCCTTTAAGAATGGGCAAAAAATATATAGAGGCAACAAAATAGAAAAAATGGCAAGGGGGTGAACACTTCTGTAAGCCAATGTACTTTTGTAACCCTTTCCAGCTTTATGCAAGTCAACCATTCTTAATAGCAAACTAGATTTTGTGAGTGTTTTTTATAGGGCAGGGCAGCTCTAACCAACATCTCCAATCTCGTCTCATTGAATGGACTCCAGGTTAGCTGACTCCTGACTCCTGACTTGGAGAAGTCATTAGCCTAGGGGTTCACATACTTTTTCCAACCTACACTGTGAATGTTTAAATGATGTATTCAATATAGACAAGAAAAATACAATAATTTGTGTGTTATTAGTTTAAGCACAGTGTGTTTGTCTATTGTTGTGACTTAGATGAAGATCAGATAACATTTATGACCAATTTATGCAGAAATACAGGTAATTCCAAAGAGTTCACATACTTTTTCTTGCCACTGTATATACGTATATATACATATACATACATACAGTAGTAGATCCATTGTTTTTGTTGTAATGAGTCTTTGTAATCATATAGATAGACTATTAAAAAACATGAATGTAAATCTCATATACTGTCAGTTCTTACATCCGTAGCTCTGAATTTGAGTTACAATAAACCAACAATGTTCAAAATCAAATGGAGAGGCTGCTGTTGGGATGAAAAATATGAGTTTTATAGAATTTGTATAATATAATTTTTATATTTATTTATAATTGTTCAAAATTGGGTGATAAAAGCACGATGCAAAGTCAAAATCTGAAGGAATGTTAACATGCAATGGAAACTTTTACCAGCCATTTCATAAGAACATAAACAAATTCATGGACTTGTTCAAAAGGCCCAGAATGTCAAACGACCGCCTTAAACGTAACTGTGAGTATTTTGTTATCAACCTCCGTTATGGTAAATCAGATTCCAAACAGCATCTATGACTCTATGACTAAGAGAATATACAGTATATTCCAATGATGTTTGCTTTAACTAGAGGAACTCTATATTGATGCATACATTTTTCCATTCGTCTTTCTCCCTGTAGGCAAATGAGGCTATTTTTGCAGCAGGAAGTGTGTGTGTTTTAGGCACTGCTCCAGTGTTTGATTATCCTAGTGTTGCTGGTGCTAGCCAAATAAGGGAAGAGGCCTCTTTGGTGACTCATGAGTCCATGAAGATATGGGGGGAGCATTTCATAAAAAAAAAACTTTTAAAAAACTGTGTAGACCTAATAGCTTATAAAATGTATACAAATTAAATAGTAAATCCCCCCTCCGTCGGCTCACCCATGCTCCAGTTGTAACCATGGCCACTGCTCAGTCACTCCAGCCTGGTTTCGTAGACTAGACCAGGGGTCGCCAACCTTTTCTAGCATGAGAGATATAAATGTTCTTCTAGCTTTCAAATAGGCACATTCTTCTCCTCTCCCCTGCAACTCTATCCTGGGTCTTTGGAGTACAAGATAAGAGTACACTACATGTTCTGTCACTATACCTGGTTAAATAATAGTTAATAAACCTAAGGGGGGGTCCTATAAAACCTGTGATTTTTTCCCCCCCAAAAATTAATTTATATTTTCCCAAATTATTTTCTTTTCTTGTGGTTTTAGATTTTTTTATTTTCCACTCTAAAAGTTACAATTCATTTGCAAATAACAAATGATAGATACAAGTGATTTACTTACTCATGATATACTTCTGACAGGTAAGCCTACTTTGCAGTGAACATTTCATTGAGAAAGTTTTGGGGAATGTATTTCTGTCAACCCACGAGAGGGTTATCACGTCAACTGGCTTCACACAGTGATAGACAAACGTGTGCACATACTGTAGACAGTGGTAATATTTAAGGAAACTAATTGGCAGATATTGTGGTAGGTTTGGCTTTTTAAGCCAATGGCTAACCAGGGTTGGGATAATGTCAATGTTGTGTTGATTACATATTAGCCAATGGCTAACCAGGGGTGGGATAATGTCAATGTTGTGTTGATTACATATTAGCTGGGAGATTGCGATGTCTGGGACGTCTAGCAACCTAAGATGTGAGTATTCGAATCTCACCACAGGAAACTGAAGCATTTTAGCTAGTTAGCAACTTTGTAACCACACTAAACAACAATATAAACGCAACATGTAAACTGTTGGTTCCATGTTACATGAACTGAAATAAAAGATCCCATAAACTTTCCATACACACAAAAAGCTTATTTCTCTCAAATTCTGGTCAAAAGAGATAATGACTGGTTTGCTGATCCACACACCACATTTTGTTTAAGGTATCTGTGGCCAAAAGATACATATCTGTATTCCCAGTCAGGCAAACTCCAATTTATTTATATTGACCAATATCCTTATATGAACTGTAACTCAGCAAAATCTTAGAAATTGTTGCATGTTGCATTTATAATTTTGTCCAGTATACTACTTTGTAACTACTTAGCATGCTAACATGCTAACTAACACTTCCCCAAACCCTAACCTTAACCCTTTTAGCTAAGCCTTCCCCTAACCTTAACCTTTTAGCCTTAACCCTAACCCTTAGCCTAGCTAACGTTAGCATTAGCAACCTAGCCACCTAGCTAAAGTTAGGAACAACATATTGGAATTCGTAACATATCATACGTTTTGCTAATTAGTAACATATTGTACGTTTTGCTAATTCGAAACATGTACAAATTGCAATTCGTATCATTTTGTACAAATTCCAATTCGTACCATATCATATGAAATGGAGTTTATCAGATTAACATACAGTACCAGTCTAAACATTGTAGAATAATAATGAAGACATCAAAACTATAAAATAACACATTAAATCATATAGTAATCATAAAGTGTTAAACAAATATACAAACATATATATTATATGTATATTTTATATTTGAGATTCTTGCAAGTAGATTCTTGCAAGTAGCCAACATTTGCCTTGATGACAGCTTGGCATTCTCTCAACCAGCTTCATGAGGTAGTCACCTGGAATGCATTTCAATTAACAGGTGTGTCTTGTCAAAAGTTAATTTGTGGAATTCCTTTCCTTCTTAATGCGTTTGAGTTGTGACAAGGTAGGGGGTGGTATACAGAAGATAGCCCTATTTGGTAAAAGACCAAGTCCATCATTACTTTAAGACATGAAAGTCAGTTAATATGGAACATTTCAAGAACTTTGAAAGTTTCTTCAAATGCAGTCGCAAAAACCATCAAGCGCTATGATGAAAGCTCTCATGAGGACCGCCACAGGACAGGAAGACCCAGAGTTACCTCAGCTACAGAGGATAAGTTCATTACAGTTACCAGCCTCAGATTGCAGCCCAAATAAATGCTTCACAGAGTTCAAGTAATAGACACATCTCAACATCCACTGTTCAGAGGAGACTGTGTGAATCAGGCCTTCATGGTCGAATTTCTGCAATGAAACCACTACTAAAGGACACCAATAAGAAGAAGAGACTTGCTTGGGCCAAGAAACACGAGCAATGGACATTAAACCGGGGGAAATCTGTCCTTTGGTCTGAGGAGTCCAAATTTGAGATTTTTGGTTCCAACCTCCGCGTCTTTGTGAGACTTAGAGTAGGTAAACAGATTATCTGTGTGGTTCCCACTGTGAAGCATGGAGGAGGAGGTGTGATGGTGTTGGGGTGCTTTGCTGGTGACACTGTCTGATTTATTTAGAATTCAAGGCACACTTAACCAGCATGGCTACCACAGCATTCTGCAGTGATACGCCATCCCATCTGGTTTGCGCTTAGTGGGACTATCATTTGTTTTTTGGCTGCCTTCATTGCCAACATCTTGTAATGTGGTTGTTTTCAGCTGTGTGTGCTGTGCAGGGCAGACAACTAGCAGCAGCCAGATGGAGCCTTTGCTATGGATACTCACACGCAGAGCTGATGTTTGTATTTCTGATCTCAGCTGATAAAATTAACGACGGGACGGGAGTGATTTTTGACTGGACAGGAAAGTTCTGGGGTTATAGAACTGGTGCGAGATCAGGACAGTATGGGAAATAATTTGACGGGACAAATTATGAAAGTGCCCTTTTTGCAAAAAGTCATCAACTCAAACTGTTGTTTTGAGGGTAACACTTTAACCACAGGATCATGGTTACCAATTTTCAACATATTTTATACAAGGTTTGTCTGTTGAATTTGTACCTTTTGAAACAACTTCAGATCTTCAACATCAGAAAATATCTACAGCTGTCCATTTGGTCTCCTATCCAGGGTTTTAAGTAAGGCTAGCTCTGTTTAGCCTTGATATTTGTCAGTGACTACTACCAATGTGCTATGGTGAGAATGATTATTGAGAGATCTCTTAAGTCATATCATCAATGATACTAGGCTTATATACAGTGGGGAGAACAAGTATTTGATACACTGCCGATTTTGCAGGTTTTCCTACTTACAAAGCATGTAGAAGTCTGTAATTTTTTATCATAGGTACACTTCAACTGTGAGAGACGGAATCTAAAACAAAAATCCAGAAAATCACATTGTATGATTTTTAAATAATTAATTTGCATTTTATTGCATGACATAAGTATTTGATACATCAGAAAAGCAGAACTTAATATTTGTTACAGAAACCTTTGTTTGCAATTACAGAGATCATACGTTTTCTGTAGTTCTTGACCAGGTTTGCACACACTGCAGCAGGGATTTTGGCCCACTCCTCCATACAGTTCCTTCAGGTTTCGGGGCTGTCGCTGGGCAATACGGACTTTCAGCTCCCTCCAAAGATGTTCTATTGGGTTCAGGTCTGGAGACTGGCCAGGCCACTCCAGGACCTTGAGATGCTTCTTACGGAGCCACTCCATAGTTGCCCTGGCTGTGTGTTTCGGGTCATTGCCATGCTGGAAGACCCAGCCACGACCCATCTTCAATGCTCTTACTGAGGGAAGGAGGTTGTTGGCCAAGATCTCGCGATACATGGCCCCATCCATCCTCCCCTCAATAAGGTGCAGTCATCCTGTCCCCTTTGCAGAAAAGCATCCCCAAAGAATGATGTTTCCACCTCCATGCTTCACGGTTGGGATGGTGTTCTTGGGGTTGTACTCATCCTTCTTCTTCCTCCAAACACGGCGAGTGTAGTTTAGACCAAAAATCACTATTTTTGTCTCATCAGACCACATGACCTTCTCCCATTCCTCCTCTGGATCATCCAGATGGTCATTGGCAAACTTCAGACGGGCCTGGACATGCGCTGGCTTGAGCAGGGGGACCTTGCGTGCGCTGCAGGATTTTAATCCATGACGGCGTAGTGTGTTACTAATGGTTTTCTTTGAGACTGTGGTCCCAGCTCTCTTCAGGTCATTGACCAGGTCCTGCGGTGTAGTTCTGGGCTGATCCCTCACCTTCCTCATGATCATTGATGCCCCACGAGGTGAGATCTTGCATGGTGCCCCAGACCGAGGGAGGTTGACCGTCATCTTGAACTTCTTCCATTTTCTAATAATTGCGCTAACAGTTGTTGCCTTCTCACCCAGCTGCTTGCCTATTGTCCTGTAGCCCATCCCAGCCTTGTGCAGGTCTATAATTTTATCCCTGATGTCCTTACACAGCTCTCTAGCCTTGGCCATTGTGGAGAGGTTGGAGTCTGTTTGATTGAGTGTGTGGACAGGTGTCTTTTATACAGGTAACGAGTTCAAACAGGTGCAGTTAATACAGGTAATGAGTGGAGAACAGGAGGGCTTCTTAAAGAAAAACTAACAGGCCTGTGAGAGCCGGAATTCTTACTGGTTGGTAGGTGATCAAATACTTATGTCATGCTATAAAATGCAAATTAATTATTTAAAAATCATACAATGTGATTTTCTGGATTTTTGTTTTAGATTCCGTCTCTCACAGTTGAAGTGTACCTATGATAAAAATTACAGACCTCTACATGCTTTGTAAGTAGGAAAACCTGCAAAATTGGCAGTGTATCAAATACTTGTTCTCCCCACTGTATGTCATTAACAGCTATAGTTTCAATTCAACCCAGGGTCCAACTGAAAATAGACAATACATGTAGGCCTTGGGTTTCAAGCTTTGGTTGATATCAAATTATTGATATTTTCACTATATATTTTACCCCTTGGTGATGTCATTCGGAAACATAATGTTAACTTCCATTGCTATGCGGACGACACACAGCTGTACATTTCGATGAAACATGGTGATGCACCAAAATTGCCTGCCCTGGAAGCCTGTGTTTCAGACATAAGGAAGTGGATGGCGGCAAATTTTTTACTTTTAAATTCTGACAAAACAGAGATGCTAGTTCTAGGTCCCAAGAAACAAAGAGATCTGCTTTTGGATCTGACAATTAATCTTGATGGTTGTACAGTCGTCTCCCAAAAAACTGTGAAGGACCTTGGCATTACTCTGGACCCTGATCTCTCTTTTAATGAACATATCAAGAATATTTCAAGGATAGCTTTTTTCCATCTTCGTAACATTGCAAAAATCTGACATTTTTTGTCCAAAAATGATGCAGAAAAGCTAATCCATGCTTTTGTCACTTCTAGATTAGATTACTGCAATGCTCTACTCTCCGGCTACCCGGATAAAGCACTAAATAAACTTCAATTAGTGCTAAACACGGCTTCTAGAATCCTGACTAGAACCAAAAGATTTGATCATATTACTCCCGTGCTAGCCTCTCTACACTGGCTTCCTGTTAAGGCTAGGGCTGATTTCAAGGTTTTACTGCTAACCTACAAAGCATTACATGGGCTTGCTCCTACTTATCTCTCAGATTTGGTCCTGCCGTACATATCTACACGTACGCTCCGGTCGAAAGACGCAGGCCTCCTTATTGTCCCTAGAATCTCTAAGCAAACAGGTGGAGGAAGGGCTTTCTCCTATAGAGCTCCATTTTTATGGAATGGTCTGCCTATCCATGTGAGAGACGCAGACTCCGTCTCAATCTTTAAGTCTTTACTGAAGACTAATCTCTTCAGTAGGTCCTATGATTGAGTGTAGTCTGGCCCAGGGGTGCAAGGGTGAACGGCAAGGCTCTGGAGCGACGAACCACCCTTGCTGTCTCTGCCTGGCCGGTTCCCGTCTCTCCATTGGGATTCTCTGCCTCTGACCCTATTACGGGGGCTGAGTCACTGCCTTACTGGTGCTTTCCATGCCATTCCTAGGAGGGGTGCGTCACTTCCTGTCCGGTTTGTCGCCCCCTCTGGCTTGTGCAGTGGAGGGGATCTTTCGTGGACTATACTCAGCCTTGTCTCAGGGTAGTAAGTTGGTGGTTGTTGATATCCCTCTTTTGGTGTAGGGGCTGTGCTTGGCAGAGTGGGTGAGGTTATATCCTGCCTGGTTTGGCCCTGTCCGGGGGTATTGTCTGGGTATTGTCGGAGGGGGCCACAGTGTCTCCTGACCCCCCTGTCTCAGCCTCCAGTATCTATGCTGCAATAGTCTATGTGCCGGGGGGCTAGGGTCAGTTTGTTAAATCTGGTGTTATTATCCGGTGTCTTGTGTGAATTTAAGTATGCTCCCTCTAATTCTCTCTCTCTCCTACTCTACCTCCTCTCCCGGAGGACCTGAGCCTACCCGGAGGACCACGCTTCAGGACCACCTGCCCTGATGACTACTAGCTGTCCCCAGTCCACCTGGTCGTGCTGCTGCACCGGTTTCAACTGTTCTGCCTGCGGTTATGGAACCCTGACCTGTTCATTGGACGTGCCACCTTGTCCCAGACCTGCTGTTTTCACCTCGCTCTCGCTCTATTGCACTGAAAAACCAAGTGACATTCACTCCTGATGTATTTACCTGTTGCAACCTCCACAACTACTTTTATTATTATTTGACCCTGCTGGTCATCTATGAACATTTGAACATCTTGGAGAAAGAACTGGCCTTAATGGCCATGAATTGTTATAATCTCCACCCGGCACAGCCAGAAGAGGACTGGCCACCCCTCAGAGCCTGGTTCCTCTCTAGGTTTCTTCCTAGGTTTTGCCTTTCTAGGGAGTTTTTCCTAGCCACCATGCTTCTACATCTGCATTGCTTGCTGTTTGGGGTTTTAGGCTGGGTTTCTGTATAGCACTTTGTGACATCGGCTGATGTAAAAAGCGCTTTATAAATAAATTTGATTGATTTAATTGAATCTTCACGTGAATAATTAATTAATATGTTTTATTACAACCTTTATTTAAGTTTAATTTAGATGTATTCTTTAACTTAGATGTTTGGTTGAGACATGAATCCAACATATCAACTGTTAATTTGTAGACAAACTGGATATTGAATTGTTTTGTTGTCAATGGAACCAAATATCAACATTTGTAGAAGATGTATCTTCTGCTTGTATAGGGGCAATCTTTAATTCCAGCTTGTCTACAAATTAATAATTGATATATTGGATTCATGTCTCCATCTCAACCAAAAATCATGTGCATTTAAACAGCTTGGAAAATTCCAGAAAATTATGTCATGGCTTTAGAAGCTTCTGATAGGCTAATTGACATAATTTGAGTCAATTGGAGGTGTACCTGTGGATGTATTTCAAGGCCTACCTTCAAACTCGACATCATGGGAAAATCAAAAGAAATCAGCCAAGTCCTCAGGAAAAAAATGTGTAGACCTCCACAAGCCTGGTTCATCCTTGGGAGCAATTTCCAAACGCCTGAAGTTACCACGTTCATCTGTACAAACAATAGTACTGCGCTGGAGCTGACACCGAAGCAAGTTTCCCTCCCTATGTATGTTCCGGGTCTTGCGGCCTGGAGTTTGCGCCTTGTGGCGGGGCTACTGTCAGGTCCTGACCGTAGGGAGGCCTCTGGCTTCTCTATGGTTGTCAAGGTCAGGGCCTGACAGCAGAGTTCTATTGAACTCTATGGTGTATTTATTATCAGCTGCTATGCGTTGTCTCTAATTGGGGAACAGCATTGATCACTTGCACTAAGTACTTTTAATTGTATTGTTGGTTAAGGGCTTGTTAGTAAGCATTTCACTGTAAGGTCTACACCTGGTGTATTGTTGGTTAAGGGCTTGTTAGTAAGCATTTCACTGTAAGGTCTACATCTGTTGTATTGTTGGTTAAAGGCTTGTTAGTAAGCATTTCACTGTAAGGTCTACACCTGTTGTATTGTTGGTTAAGGGCTTGTTAGTAAGCATTTCACTGTAAGGTCTACACCTGTTGTATTGTTGGTTAAAGGCTTGTTAGTAAGCATTTCACTGTAAGGTCTACACCTGTTGTATTGTTGGTTAAGGGCTTGTTAGTAACCATTTCACTGTAAGGTCTACACCTGTTGTATTGTTGGTTAAGGGCTTGTTAGTAAGCATTTCATGGTAAGGTCTACACCTGTTGTATTCGGCGCATGTGACAAATAACATTTGATTTGATTTGCTGTACGCATGCACAGGTGTAGCACCCTTGGACTGATGTGAAGAATAAACATCAGCCCACTGAGAGAAGCACGAGATTGAACTTCACTCAACTTTCTAGAGTTTTACCTGTTAACACTATCAACGTTTCCCTTTACTTTGGAAATTGTGATAGAATCAACGCAATATTTTCCACTTTCAATGCAACATATCGAATCAAAACGAACTATTACTTAGTATGCAAAACTAACTATGCAAGATATTTTGTTGTAGGCAGAACGCATTGGAGTAGGATACTAATGCATTGACAGGCAAGACAGCCTGTACTCTACAAAAACCGGTGTGGCATAACCAATCAGAGCTGCAGTAGGCCTATATACTGTACAAATAGACCTTTGCCATATATGGATCTGTGCAGTTTACTTTGAACTGGACTGTGTTTACAGTATGAGCATTGTGAGTACTTACGCTTGTTTTGAGATTAAAGCGAGAGCTGCACGTAGCCACGTGTGGACATTCTTTGCTAGTCAGTGAGTTATTAGCCTAGTTATAGATCATCTGTAGTCAGCAAGAGGGGAGTGATTGCTTCCTATAAGAGCACCAAACATTTCTAGACATAGTTGAAAAGCAAAGAGAAGTGTTGTATTTTGAGACAGGCTTGTAGAACTTAAGTAGCCAATAGGCAGAGCGTAGCATCATTAAAGGAACAGTGTTGTATTTTAGACAGGCTTGTATATCTTAAGTAGCCAATAGGCAGAGGGTAACATCATTAAAGGAACAGTGTTCTATTTTAGAGAAATATCACTGGCTTCAAAAAGTCAAACAGTGGGCAGACGGAGGGGACCCAGGACAGAGCCAATGAGCTGAACCAATTTTTTAACAGGTTCGATACTGGCCCTGTCCACCTCCCCTCCAGCTCCCCAGACCACACACCCTCACGGCTATCCCACCCCCACTTTGCTCACAGCACCTCTGCTGAGACAATCAGTGACCCCACCTCCGCCCCTGCCCCCCCTGGACTGATCCTCAACACCCCCCTTCCCCCCACCTCCCTACCTGGGCTGGCTTTCACGACCAACCAAGTGAAGAGAGAGCTGGAGAGACTACATCAGTGGAAAGCGGCGGGCCCCGATGGCATCAGCCCAAGGGTGCTGAGGGTCTGTGCTGACCAACTGTGTGGAATACTCCAGCGTCTTTTCAACCTTAGCCTGAGCCTAGAAAGGGTCCCTGTGCTGTGGAAAACATCCTGCCTCGTCCCAGTGCCCAAGAAGGCACACCCCACTGTCCTGAATGACTTCAGACCTGTAGCGCTAACATCCCACATCATGAAGACCCTGGAAAGGTTAGTCCTCGCTCACCTCAGACCCCTGGTGTGTTCATCAATGGACCCCCTGCAGTTTGCATACCAGCGCAACATCGGGGTGGATGATGCAATCATCTACCTTCTGCAGAGGGCCTACTCTCACCTGGACAACGCAGGTTGCACTGTGAGGGTCATGTTTTTTGACTTCTCCAGTGCCTTCAATACCATTCAGCCCCTGCTACTGGGTGAGAAGATGAGGAGGATGAAAGTGGAAGCACCCTTAGTCTCCTGGGTCACGGACTACCTGACCGGTAGGCCACAATTTGTGCGACTACAGAGCTGTGTGTCAGAACGGGCAGTTAGCAACACAGGGGCCCCCCAGGGTACGGTCCTGTCCCCCTTCCTGTTCACCCTCTACACCTCAGACTTCAGATATAACTCTGAAACATGCCACCTACAGAAGTTCTCGGATGACTCTGCTATTGTAGGGTGCATCAGGGGTGGGCAGGAGGAGGAGTACAGGAGCACAATCAGTGACTTTGTGTTGTGGTGTGAGCAGAACCACCTTCAGCTCAACATCAGCAAAACTAAGGAGATGGTGGTGGACTTCAGGAGAACCAAGGCACAACTGACTGCAGTCCCTATAAAGGGGATGGATGTGGAAATGGTTGAGTCATACAAGTTCTTGGGGGTCCATATGGACAACAGACTGGAATGGGCTGGTAACACCGGGGCCCTGTACAAAAAGGGCCAGAGCCGACTCTACTTTCTGAGGAGGCTCAGGTCCTTCAACGTGTGCAGTAAACTACTGCATACCTTCTACCAGTCTGTGGTGGCCAGTGCCATCTTTTTTGCAGTGGTGTGCTGGGGAGCAAACATCAAAGCCGGTGATGCTTCTCGGGTAAATAAGCTGATCAGGAAGGCTAGCTCTGTCCTGGGGATGAGCCTTGACACTCTAGAGGAGGTGGCAGAGAGACGGATCCTGGCCAAACTGCTGGCCATCATGGACAACGTCACCCACCCTCTGCACGCTATGGTTATGACGCAGAGGAGCTCTTTCAGTCACAGACTGATCCCACCACGGTGTGCCAGAGAGCGCCACAGGAGGTCCTTCCTGCCGGCGGCTATGAGACTATATAATGCCTCACCGGGGTGCCGTGCCGTCGGCAACATAGATCTGGAACTGTTGGGGTGCTAGGACCTAGTTTAACAATTATGCATCCATCCGTGAGTAACTCTGTTCCGTCAGCACTCATCCACTCAGGACCTACTTATTCATACAGGTCTGTATATACATACCCATGTACAGTTGTTATATTATATCACATGCAATATTGTAAGTAATTATTGGACCTAGGCATTCACTCAGGAATGCATATTAGTATCCTGCCAGTTGCACCTTTTCTCATTGCTTTTAGTATATCAAATGTGCAATAAGTGCAGTTGTCTGTAATTAAACCCTGCGCACTAAGGACTGTATTTTAAGGGAATTACTATTATTACCCCAATGATATCATACACACATTTAGCTATTAAAGTATCTCTTCCTGTCATTTACCTGTACAGTTTGTGTAAACATGCAAGTATTCACTTATCTGTAAATATAACTGTATACCTAACTGTACAGCTAATTTAACCATGCAAAATTTTCACTTACCTGTTCATTTACCCATTCTGTCTATTAAGTAAACTATTATTACCCTCGCTCATATCATACGCATTAGCTACTGAAGTATTTCTCTGCCATCAACCTGTATAGTATAGTTAACCATCCAACATCCACCAATGTATAGTGTACATATTCAGCCAACCACTCATACTACGCAATGTCCTTTTATAGCTTTTTTTTGCACTCCAGATATCCTGTATTTCTATACTTTTTCATACTGCCGCTCTATGTATCATGTACCGTGTATCTGTCTTTTGTGTACTTTCGTTGTGGCATTTTGCACCTGCCCTGTGTTTTTGTTGTAGCTGCTTGATAATGAAATTTCCCCCCCGGGGGATCAATAAAGTACCTATCTATCTATCTATCTATCTATCTATCTATCTATCTATCTATCTATCTATCTATCTATCTATCTATCTATCTATCTATCTATCTATCTATCTATCTATCTATCTATCTATCTATCTATCTATCTATCTATCTATCTATCTATCTATCTATCTATCTATCTATCTATCTATCTATCTATCTATCTATCTATCTATCTATCTATCTATCTATCTAGACAGGCTTGTATATCTTAAGTAGCCAATAGGCAGAGGGTAACATCATTAAAGGAACAGTGTTGTATTTTAGACAGGCTTGTATATCTTAAGTAGCCAATAGGCAGAGAGTAGCATCATGTGTCTGATTCTCTGTAATAATGCTATGGGAATAATTATGCATTTTATTTAGTAAAGTGGTTTCTCCCATTAAACAACACAACAACCTCTTCAGTCACTTCCTTGTCTGAAGGACCAGTGGATGAACAGGTTCATGTCAAACCCTGCATGTTTCATGGAATGTAGGCCTACATTGAACACCACACATTGGCTGCTACTGTGGGCTGAATGATAGAACAGCGATTTCCATGTTAAAATGTTATGGGATACATTTTCTCCATTGTTTTTGATGGTAGGCCTACATTGTGATCAAATAGCCACAGTAGCCTACTTGGCCACTGTTAAAACTGTAACTTAAAGTGGGTACAGCCTCGGTGTTCACAGTAAACGCACACTGGAAATTACAAAGGATTTTCACTACGTTCAAGTTTGTGCTCAGCAGACCTGAAATTTGCTCAGTGGCGTAAAAAATTTGAGGGAGCAAACAAATTTTACCAACAATTCCACGTTGAAATTCCGTGGTGTGCCCAGTTGGCTCTGTATATAACAAATAACTTGTCTGACTGTTCTTTAAAAGTAAAAGCAAATTCGGGAGCAAGAGTGGGCAAATCTGTTCCTCGGCGATGGGCACAGCTGGTTTTTGGTTTCACTCTTGGTCTCTAGTATTTTGAGTAGTTAAAGAGGCAGTGCAGTTAAAAACGTGATTTACCTGTTTTAAAAAAAATGATATTCAACACTATGAGGTCGAAATAACAATCTTAAATTGTGAAAATGAAGACACTGTAATGCCCTTTTTGTGTAAGAGCTGTTTGAAAAAAATGCCTGGAATTTCAGCCTGTTCAGGTGGGATGGAACTTTTGGCCCACATCATGACCACCCAGTGTGATCTGATTATAATAGACCAATGACTGTTCATCTGGGTAAGGGGGTGGGCTCTAGATCAGCCAATCAGGGCTGTGTATGTAAATATCTTCAAATTTGTTTCATAACGCCCACACGATCAAACTGAGCTTTTCAAGGGCCAGAGGAGGCTGAGGAAAATAATTTCAAAAATATATAGTTTTGAGTTATTCTCATTAGACATACAGTCGGGCTTTAATGGCTAGATATTCCACATGACTGATTCTCCAAGTTAGAATCAGTCCATGTTTAAGGGAGGGTGGAAAAACAGCAGTGTCCACAAGAACTGGACTCATAATACTGTACACTTTACTGTGGATGACATCAATTCTGAAAACATTTTGTCCTGATGTTGAGAATTTATTTATGAAAAAATGTGAGGAGAACATGGACATGTACAGGAGATTTATGTATGTAGGCATACTACAGTATATTTCAACAAAAAAAACTTAACACAACTTTTTCTCTTTGCTGCACATCCTCATTCACAAATACAAGTACACCCTCTTTGGATGGATCAAGTTGTTAAGGAGGCCAAGCACCATTAGGAGGAAGGCATGGTCCTCCGTCTATGTGGACCAGTGATTAGAATTGACACTTGAGAACTGTCTAGATTGGTATACACTAACCATCTGATCTAAGGTACCGGTCAGCAACATCCCAGGGACCAATACCGGTCAACGGACCGGCGGTTTGAGGACCACTAAATAAAGAAATCATATGGACACTATTGCTCCTGTCCTCTCTGATACGACTTCCTCGGTAGCATTTGGACTAACCTCTACGTTTGTGAAGTGCAGTGATTTCTATCCGCTCCACCCAGGGATGGGCCTACCTGTCTGTCAGTGTGGAACTACTACAGGTCTGACGGGTGATTTCTATCCGCTCCACCCAGGGATGGGCCTACCTGTCTGTCAGTGTTGAACTACTACAGGTCTGACGGGTGTAGCTCAGATAACAATGGATTAACCCAACGTTGTTTCAGATTGAAAATAGACACTCCTTAAAGACAGTGCTTTGATTTATGAGAATGTCATAGTTAATGAGAATATTATAGCGTTCTAACGATGACAGGTTTGTTTAGACCATTAGTTAAGTGTTTACTCACACACACACACACACACACACACACACACACACACACACACACACACACACACACACACACACACACACACACACACACACACACACACACACACACACACACACACACACACACACACACACACACACACACACACACACACACACACACACACACACACACACACACAAACACCAATCCACTGGTACACTCTTAGAAACAAAAGGGTTCTTCAGCTGTCCCCATAGGAGAACCCTTTGATGAACCCTTTTTGGTTCCAGGCGAACTATTTTGGGTTCCATGTAGAAACCTCTGTGTTCTGCCTGGAACCGAAAAGGTTTTGCCTGGAACCAAAAAGGGTTCTTCAAAGAGTTCTCCTATGGGGACAGCCGAAGAACCCTTCTATGTTATAGATAGTACCTTTACGTCTAAGAGTGTACCATCTGTAACTCACCCTTACATATGTATTAGCCCTGCAGGGTTAATAACTTGGCTCAGGTTCAAGTGAAACTCCTCCGTTGTTTTCTGTCTGTTGGCTCGCCTTAAGTGCATGGGTTGTCCTGACATTTTCCTCAAACGTTTTCACTTCAAATTAGCACAGACACGGCAGTGGCATTAGATCTAATCCCTTATGAAGATCCTTCCTACCAGAGGGATTTTAGGCCAGTTTGACAAGGGGTCAATTAGATGACATTGCAGTAAAATGGTGTCTAACACAGGAAAAGTATAAGTACAGTTAAAGTGGGAAGTTTACATACACCTTAGCTAGATACATTTAAACTCAAGATACACTTTACTAAATTCCACAACATGTAGTCATAGTAAGAATTCCCTGTCTTAGGTCAGTTAGGATCACCACTTTATTTTGAGAATGTGAAATGTAGAGAGAATTATTTATTTCAGCTTTTATTTCTTTCATTACATTCCCAGTAGGTCAGAAGTTTACATACACTCAATTAGTATTTGGTAGCATTGCCTTTAAATTGTTTAACTTGGGTCAAATGTTTCGGGTAGCCTTCCACAAGCTTCCCACAATAAGTTGGGTGAATTTTGGCCCATTCCTCCTGACAGAACTGGTGTAACTGAGTCAGGTTTGTAGGCCTCCTTGCTCGCACACACTTTTTCAGTTCTGCCCACAAATGTTCTATTGGATTGAGGTCAGGGCTTTGTGATGGCCACTCCAATACCTTGACTTTGTTGTCCTTAAGCCATTTTGCCACAACTTTGGAAGTATGCTTGGGGTCATTTGTTCATCTGGAAGACCCATTTGGAAGACCCATTTGCGACAGCTTTAACTTCCTGACTGATGTCTTGAGATGTTGCTTCAATATATCCACATAATTTTCCTTCCTCATGATGCCATCTATTTTGTGAAGTGCACCAGTCCCTCCTGCAGCAAAGCACCCCCACAACATGATGCTGCCACCCCCGTGCTTCACGGTTGGGATGGTGTTCTTCGGCTTGCAAGCCTCCACTTTTTCCTCCAAACATATCGATGGTCATTATGGCCAAACAGTTCTATTTTTGTTTCATCAGACCAGAGGACATTTCTCCAAAAAGTACGATCTTTGTCCCCATGTGCAGTTGCAAACCGTAGTCTGGCTTTTTTTTATAGCGGTTTTGGAGCCGTGGCTTCTTCCTTGCTGAGCGGCCTTTCAGTTTATGTCGATATTGGACTCGTTTTACTGTGGATGTACAGTCGTATGTAAAAGTTTGGGCACCCCTCTGAAGCTGCATAATAATTTACTCTGTCGTCACAGAAAATGATCACAGTGGCATGCCATTCATTTTCTAATAAAAGCTGAGTACTGGGGTATTGTCTAGACAAAGATTTTTAGTGTAGCAATATTAAGTTGTATGAAATTAAATCAGATGTGAAAAATAGGCCATGCAAGAATTTGGGCACCCTTGTCATTCTGTTGATTTGAATGCCTGTAACTACTTAGCACTGATTAATTGGAACACACAATTGGTTTGGTGAGCTCATTAAGCCTTGAACTTCATAGACAAGTGCATCCAATCATGAGAAAAGGTATTTAAGGTGTCCAATTGCAAGTTGTTGTTCTCTTTGACTCTCCTCTGAAGAGTGGCAACATGGGGGCCTCAAAACAACTCTCAAATGACCTGAAAACAAAGATTGTTCAACATTATGGTTTAGGGGAAGGCTACAAAAAGCTATCGCAGAGATGTAAGCTGTCAGTGTCCACTGTGAGGAACATAGTGAGGAAATGGAAGACCACAGGCACAGTTCTTATTAAGGCCAGAAGTGGCAGGCCAAGTAAAATACCGGAGAGGCAAAGGCGAAGGATGGTGAGAACGGTCAAAAACAGCCCACAGACCACCTCCAAAGACCTACAACATCATCTTGCTGCAGATGGTGTCACTGTGCATCGTTCAACAATTCAGCGCACTTGGCACAAGGAGAATCTGTACGGGAGAGTGATGCGGAAGAAGCCTTTTCTGCACACACGCCACAAACAGAGTCGCTTGAGGTATGCAAACGCACATTTCGACAAGCCAGCTTAATTTTGGAATAAGGTGCTGTGGACTGATGAAACAAAGATTGAGTTATTTGGTCAAAACAAGGGGTGTTATGCATGGCGGCAAAAGAACACAGCGTTCCAAGAAAAACACTTGCTACCCACAGTAAAATTTGGTGGGGGTTCCATCATGCTGTGGGGCTGTGTGGCCAGTGCCGGTACTGGGAATCTTGTTAAAGTTGAGGGTCGCATGGATTCCACTCAATATCAGCAGATTCTTGGGAATAATGTTGAAGAACCAGTCACAAAGTTGAAGTTACGCCGGGGCTGGATATTTCAACAAGACAACGACCCAAAACACTGCTCAAAATCTACCCGGGCATTTATGCAGAGGAACAAGTACAATGTTCTGGAATGGCCATCCCAGTCCCCAGACCTGAATATCATTGAGAATCTGTGGGATGATTTGAAGCGGGCTGTCCATGCTCGGCAACCATCAAACCTAACTGAACTGGAGATGTTTTGTAAGGAGTAATGGTCCAAAATACCTTCATCCAGAATCCAGACACTCATTAGAGGCTATATGAAGCGTCTAGAGACTGTTATTTTAGCAAAAGGAGGCTCTACTAAATATTGATGTGATTTTTCTGTTGGGGTGCCCAAATTTATGCACCTGTCTAATTTCGTTTTGATGCATATTGCACATTTTCTGTTAATCCAATAAACCTAATTTCACTACTGAAATATAACTGTGTCCATCAGTTATTTGATAGATCAATGAATGAAATTGCTGATCCAAACACCCAATTATTTATAAATGGAAATCATGGAAATTGTCAGGGGTGCCCAAACCTTTTCATACGACTGTAGATACTTTTGTACCTGTTTCCTCCAGCATCTTCACAAGGTCCTTTGCTGTTGTTCTGGGATTTATTTGCACTTTTCGCACCAAAGTAAGTTCATCTCTAGGAAACAGAACGCTTCTCCTTGCTGAGCGGTATGATGGCTGCATGGTCCCATGGTGTTTATACTTGCGTGCTATTGTTTGTACAGATGAACGTGGTACCTTCAGTTGTTTGGAAATTGCTCCCAAGGATGAAGCAGGCTTGTGGAGGTCTACAATGTTTTTCCTGAGGACTTGGCTGATTTCTTTTGATTTTCCCATGATGTCGAGCAAAGAGGCACTGAGTTTGAAGGTAGGCCTTGAAATACATCCACATGTACGCCTCCAATTGACTCAAATTATGTCAATTAGCCTATCAGAAGCTGAAAAGTGAAATAATCTGTCTGTAAACAATTGTTGGAAGAATTACTTGTGTCATACACAAAGTAGATGTCCTAACCGACTTGCCAAAACCATAGTTTGTTAACATTGAATCTGTGGAGTGGTTGAAAAACGAGTTTTAATGACTTAAACCTAAGTGACACCTTGACCGCCCTCTGTCTAAACCACACTATTATGTTACGGGATGATTGGTAAGGACCTCTATAAAAGCCCTTTATGAGTATGTGGTTTAGCTCTCTGCCTTTTTGACAGTTGCTTTCTTTCACCCACATGGGAAGCAATAGACTGTGAGAAAAGGATAAATGGCTTTCAGATCACCGTTGTGGTTTCTTTCTGTCCACGTGAAGATGTCAGTAATCAACAACCTGCTGAGTTTGGCTGTGGTACAACAGAAACTCAGCTAGGCTTGTTCCTACCTGCCCTGAGATCCTTTACTAACTGGATCCAGTCTGTTCTCTCTCTCTCTCTCTCTCTCTCTCTCTCTCTCTCTCTCTCTCTCTCTCTCTCTCTCTCTCTCTCCTGCCTCCCACCTCACTCCCGACACACAAACTCACACACACACATGCAAACTAAAAAGCAAGTACCAACACGTGTTGCGCACACACGTCACGCAAACACACAGAGTTGTACACACACAGACACAGACCTACAGTGTGTGTGTCTGTGGTTAATGGGATATTATGGGACAGGGAACAGCGCCCCTCCTCTTTCACACCCTCCCAGTGAAATGAATATAAGGACTTCTGGTAGCAAAACTGATTTTTTTTGTTGGCTTCAGCTGTTACCTTTCATTCACCTTAGCCCAGACTCTGGTGTTGACTGACTGACAAAAGTGTGATTCCCTTTGAGACTTGTGGAATGGTTGTTTTCTTGATTTGGATTGGCACGTGAGAGTCTCTCAATGACAGTGGGTATAAAGCAGAGATGAAGTCTGTAAAGCTGCGTTGTAAGCAGGAAACATGTTGATTGTAGACATATTCAGCATAATCCATTATTTCAGCGTTGTTCAACCGTCATTTGTTTCAGTAGTAAAGTAAAATGGTAAAGGGTTCTTAAAATGGTTTCTGAAAAAACGAATAAAAGTGGTAATGCATGGGACTCTCTTAAAGCAATAGAGAAATGTTGCAACATCTCCACCAACAGGTAGAGCCGGGGATCTCAGGTCACGGCACAATAGAACCGAGTGCTTCTGCCGTAACACAAAAATGAGTTCTAACTTCCTCTAAGATAACTTCAGGTTGATAACAAATATGTGTACTGCACACACACACACACACAAATGGCTTTCAGAAAAATAACCGGACGAGACAAGGTGAGCGTGTTTGGTGGCTTCCCACGCATACCTAACATAACCCTTTCCTAACACAAACCCTCCCTAATACAAACCTTCTCTGACACACACCTTCTCTGACCCAAACCTTCTCTAACACAAACCTTCTCTGACACACACCTTCTCTGACCCAAACCTTCTCTAACACAAACCTTCTCTGACACACACCTTCTCTGACCCAAACCTTCTCTAACACAAACCTTCTCTGACACACACCTTCTCTGACCCAAACCTTCTCTAACACAAACCTTCTCTGACACACACCTTCTCTGACCCAAACCTTCTCTAACACAAACCTTCCCTAACACAAACTTTCCCTAATGCAAGCCTTCCCTAACACAAATGTATCTTTACACAAACCTTCCCTAACACAAACGTATCTTTACACAAACCTTCCCCAAAACAAATCTTCACCAAACCAAGCTTGACTTGGGTTCACCAAGTCAAGTTATCCCACTGCTCCACTCCATCTCTCAACTCTGCCAAACCCATGTGCCATGGCTAAGTCCTGATTATATGACCCAGCCTGATGAAATGATAGATTCTCCAATAGTTATGAATATTCATTGTCTGTAGGATGTCATGTTTCGTAGTAGCTACTGTATGCTATGTCACACCGATGCACACAGATAGAGTGTGTCAGTA
The DNA here is from genome assembly GCA_023634145.1 of Thymallus thymallus. Lineage (NCBI taxonomy): Eukaryota > Metazoa > Chordata > Actinopteri > Salmoniformes > Salmonidae > Thymallus > Thymallus thymallus. Next base: position 36,832,963 of record CM042405.1, read on the forward strand.
TTCCACACAGAGAAAATAAAGAAAGGGTTAAAAAATGCCTTGTGTGTTTTTCCGCCTCTGGAACAGTTAAGTGATAATGCCCTCAAGGATAGTGTTGTTAGGCCCGAGACGAAGTCGAACACCGGCTTCACTTTTATACAACGGGTTACCAACATATTCAAATAATGATTGACATATTTTCATTAAAAAATAATTTTGATGAATTTACAGTGCATTCGTAAAGTATTCAGACCCCTTGAATTTTTCCACATTTTGTTACGTTACAGCCTTATTCTAAAATGGATTAAAACAAACAAAAAATACTCATCAATCTACACACAATACCCCATAATGACAAAGCAAACACAGGTTTACCTTATTTACACATATTATACAAAGTATTCAGACCCTTTACAATGAGACTCGAAATTGAGCTCAGGTGCATCCTGTTTCCATTGATCACCCTTGAGATGTTTCTACATCTTTATTGGAGTCCACCTGTGGTTAATTAAATTGATTGGACATGATTTGTAAAGGCACACACCTGTCTATATAAGGTCCCACAGTTGACAGTGCATGTCAGAGCAAAAACCAAACCATGAGGTCAAAGGAATTGTCCGTAGAGCTCCGAGACAGGATTGTGTCGAGGCACAGATCTGGGGAAGGGTACCAAAACATTTCTGCAGCATTGAAGGTCCCCAAGAACACAGTGGCCTCCATCATTCTTAAATGGAAAAAGTTTGGAACCACCAAGACTCTTCCTAGAGCTGGCTGCCCGGCCAAACTGAGCAATCGGGGGAGAAGGGCTTTGGTCAGGGAGGTAACCAAGAACCTGATGGTCACTCTGACAGAGCTCCAGAGTTCCTTTGTGTAGATGGGAGAACCTTCCAGAAGGACAACCATCTCTGTAGCACTCCACCAATCAGGCCTTTGAAATCAAGATTGAACTCTTTGGCCTGAATGCCAAGCATCACGTCTGGAGGAAACCTGACACCATCCCTACGGTGAAGCATGGTGGTGGCAGCATCATGCTGTGGGGATGTTTTTCAGCAGCAGGGACTGGGAGACTAGTCTGGATCAACGGAAAGATGAATGGAGCAAAGTACAGAGAGATCCTTGATGAAAACTTGCTCCAGAGCGCTCAGGACCTCAGACTGAGGCAAAGGTTCACCTTCCAACAGGACAACAACCCTAAGCACACAGCCAAGACAATGCAGGAGTGGCTTCTGGACAAGTCTCTGAATGTCCTTGAGTGGCCCAGCCAGAGCCCGTACTTGAACCTGATCGAACATCTCAGGAGAGACCTGAAGATAGCTGTGCAGCGACGCTCCCCATCCAACCTGACAGAGCTTGAGAGGATCTGCAGAGAAGAATGGGAGAAACTCCCCAAATACAGGTGTGCCAAGCTTGTAGCATTATACCAAAGAAGAGTCAAGGCTGTATTCGCTGCCAAAGGTACTTCAACATTATTCTGAGTAAATGGTCTGAATACTTATGTAAATGTGATATTTCTAAAAACGTGTTTATTATGTGGTATTGTGTGTAGATTGATGAGGTGAAAACGTATATAACTGTTGGCAGCTGAAGACATGGATGGCACTGCTAGAGTACAGCTTGAATCACCGAACATGTTCAATTATTAATTGCATTGAATTCACACAATCCGTCTTGGTACAGAAAGAAAAGCATAGACTAGCATCCTTTCTCTGCATTATTTTTTGTAAGCGTTGTTCACCTCATGGGTTCTAACTCATTGAGCATAATTAACAAACATTATTATACTATATACAGTATATATAATAAAACACAGTCGTATAGAACCACATTATACGTTTTCATCTTGCGAAGACCGTACTACAAAATGTACCAAACCAAAATGGGTGTGAGTTTTTCAAAGAACATGTTCAAATCCCATGATCAAATCCCATGATCAAATCCCATGATCAAATCCCATGATCAAACTGGAATTTACTAAGTTGTGTTTGCTGGCATTCCAAAAGAAGGCATCCGTCTCTAAACACGATCGAACCAGTTTCCTTACAAATGGCCCAACTGTCACTTCATCTACAGAAGTACATTATCACTGGTGATGTCACCATTGGCCATAGATTGTGATCACAGTTAGTTTGTCAACAATTCATAGTCATATTTTCTGATAAGTTCCTGAAAGAGATCTGATAGAATGTTCCACCATGATGACATTTCAGTAATAGGTCAGAGGGTGCCGTGATGGTGTTTGTACAGAGCATACAGTTTGTATGGAGGACACAGTATGGTTTACAAGGACCAAGACAATCTCAAGACTCTTCCTGTTGTATTTTGACCTGAACTATTTCCCTCAGCAGCGGGGCCCATCAAACCCCTTAAAAATCGAACCAAAACTGATAATAATGTCTGTATAGCAACCTGTCTAAAGTCTTAAACACTTGACATGACTTATGAGGTAGTTCCATTTTTTGTAAGTTTTAGGGTGAGATCAGGGGGCAGGGGATGATTTGGATATGTGTGTCAGTTGCAGCCACATTTACCCATGGAAATGTCTGGGCCTGTAGCACTCCGCTGCTCAGGTTACTCTGCTGTTGTCATGTTATGTCCTATTTCACCCTCTGACGGCTGGGATGCTTGCCTTTGTCTTTCAAAGTTCATCTCACATGCTGAAAGTTGTATGCATTTTGGGGCTACCATATTTTTTTAGTAGGGCCATGCACAGACAAGTCAAAAACAAGTACTCCTGCAGTAGTATAACAAACATACTTGTGTATATACTGTAAGGACAGTACAGTTACCTGTAGCTGACTTAATGAGGTACTGTTGTGCCTGAAGTTTCTGTATATAATTATACTGTGAAAAATACTGCATGCGTCAATATTTGAGAAATACATGTTTTCATAGCACAGTGTAACCTAGGGCCTGAATAAACAATGTAATCCAAGTGTGGCGTGGACCAGCACTCTTAATGTATAATAACGTTATAAAGTTGTTTACTTGGTAAACTTCCCTTCTTAATGAATTCTGATCAACATAACCGCCACAATATCATCCTGGTCCTATGCGATCTGTGTCAGGTTTAAGATAGCTTCGTTGTGGTTAACCTTCGGTTAAGAGCCCCATTAACTTCCACACAGCTGAGGGTAATAACATCTCCTCTGTTGTGTGAAGCAACAACACACTCCATTAAGGATCCCAGAGTCTCCGACACAAACACAAACACACACACACACACACACACACACACACACACACACACACACACACACACACACACACACACACACACACACACACACACACACACACACACACACACACACACGTCACACACACACACACACACACACACACACAAACACACACACACACACACACACACACACCCCCACACACACACACACACCCCCACACACACACACACAAACACAAACACACAGGTTATTGTGGATAAATGAACTAGGGTGGAGGAGGGTGGTGGTGGGGTGGGTTGGTATACAGGCCTGTCGTACCCTCACTCTCCCAGTGTTTGCACTGTAAGCATAGAGAGCAATGTGATAACATCTAAACCTCCTCAAGTCATCATAGCCCTGGCATGGTCATGTTTGTGTGCATCAAATCTCTGTGTTATTTCTCCCTGACGAAAATGTGGAATACTGTTCATAGATTGATATGGTTTACTTCAACAGCTTTTCCTACCTGTGTTGTACCCTACGTGAACGTGTCTGTAGTAACTATATGGGTTTAATTACTATAACCATGCCATGTGCCATTCATTTTTGTGTGTCTTAAGTCAATAAAGTATCTCATCAAAAAAGGCATATTTGGAAAAGGTGTGTTTATTTGTCATTTGGCTTGTTTGGGGGCAGAGCTAGTGTGTAGAATAATACACAAATATGCAAAGGAGGATATTGCATATTTATACCTTTTGCATTTCTGTGTAGTAAAGATCAGGGACCCATGATGCAAATCCACTTCACTTACTGTAGTTCAATAACCAAAATATAATTTTTCAAAGTCAACGTGTGACGTCGAATCTTAATTCGGAACAGGTATTTAACAGAGTTTGGGGGAAATGTGGACATTAATAACTGATTTTAAAGAAATTCTGTTACGGAACTTTGCGTCTGCACAGTTCTTCCAGTAAATGTGTTTTTGTAAAATGTTCAGTGTAAATTGTTCAGTGTAAATTGTTAACAGTGCATAGAGTTGTATGGTTTGTTAAACTTTGAAATCAATGGTTTTTGTTTGGCAAACATTTTAAGTGAGAAATCTGAGTCTCAGTGCAATTCTGATACTGTGGAATTGCCATAACTGTCAGGGTTAGATTTTGAGATGGCCATAGACATCTCTAGGGACTGACAGGTTTAGTGTCTGGAAAGTACTCTGGTATTCTCTATGGTGCTTTTGTGTCGGTCCCCAATTACAGGCAGCTGCTCTGCGTTGTCTCTAATTGGGGACCCTATTTAAGTTGTGTCTTTTCCACCTTGGTTTCGTGGTTCCTTGTTTTGGGTTCAGTACGTTTGTGCCAACACACAGTGGAGGGGTCGTGTTTTGCCTTTTCTTGTTTTGTGGATGCTATAATAAACATGACTAACTGCTGCAGCGCTGTGCCTTGGTCTGCCTTTCTAACCGATCATGACACTAAGAGGAATACTGTCTGATAGAGATCTTCAAATAAGCATACCGTTGGTTTGTTCAAATAGGATACGAGGAAACTCCATTAAGTAAATACTCAAACTCAGGTGTACTTAGTTTAATCTTTAATACAGGAGAAGTGACATCCACCCTCATGTTCCCGGGACAACGTAACATAATTCACTCACCACGGTACGAGGCTCGGCTAAGACAAGAGCTAACAAACCTGGATGGGAGGAGAATTTGCATGTAATTTCTATGAGATCCTGGTTAGTTGTCGAGTGTCAGGAGTGTAGAGCAGGTTGTTAGTGCCAAGAGTCAGGGATGAACCAACTGGAAAGGGGGTGTGAGAGTGAATGGGATATGAGGCTTTTCCCAAACAAAACAGATATCATTCCAAACCCACTCAATGACTAGACCGTTTAACAGATAAGGATTAGGCTACCATGGAGGGCTGCTAACTGTTGGAAGTCACAGCCAAACTCACGAAGAGATGATGTTATTGCTGATTCCACAAAGATTACATGATCACACTGTGTTCACTGACTGTGCTTTGCTCCTTAGACAGACTCAAGCACAGACAATTCCCAATAAGACACATAAAGCTTATAATCTACGTCAATACTTGGTGAGGAAACAAAACTATCAGATGTTGATAGATTTAAATGGGCTCCTCGGGATTTGGAGCTGTCTTTTAGAAGGTTTGGTATTGTACTGGCAAAATAACTGTCTGAGAGTAATTAATATCAGAGATGTTGGTTTGGTGATTGATATATTGCAAGGAATCTTCCTCAGATCACTTGATTTTGATCAGCTGATCTACTGTATTTGGCTTGATTTGGTCTGTATTTTCCACATACAGTGTGTACTGAAGTCATATGAAACAGCAAAAGCACCTTGTAGCTCATCACGCGTGTCTCTCTCCACCAATCAAGATGACATCATTCATCCCTTTGTTGGTTCAGTTGTTTTGCTCAGAGCATTCTTTATCAAAGCCTGCCAAGACTTATTCCTATGAACAATTTTAAAGTCTTCAAAAGAAAGAAACAGTTCGCCTCTCTCTGTCACTTCCTGGTTATAGTCTAGTGACTAGTCGTAGTCAGGGGGCCTTGAGTTTCTCCTCACCACAGTCATATCAAATGCTAACTCAGGGCCCGAGTTCTAATGAAAGCAATGTGTCTGTTGCTCAACCGAATTTAGACTATGATGTTTCGTATAGGTTTTCTACATTAGCATCGGAAACAGTAATAGTTTGATTCTATATTTCTGAAAATAATGTCTCAAGGTAGGATCACCTTATGTGTAACCTACACTCTCCTCATGAGTCCCATGGGTTGATCCCATGAGTTTGTCCTGCCTATTTCCCTACATGCTTTCACACTAGTCTACATCCTCTATTACTTAGTCAACACCCAGGGTATCTCTGGCCAATCTCCAGACCTGGCTGCATGGCGGATATTCCTAGCTCTCTCCCTCCCTGTATCCCTACCCTCTGGCTCTATCCCATGTCCCAAGTGCAAACAAAAACAAACATGGCTCTCGGGAGCAGCAGGTGTCTTTCCAACGGGATAGATAAACAATTAAACAGGACATGGGTGTGTGTGTTCGGGGTGTGTGTGTGTGTGTTGATCCCAACAGTGCGCTGGAATCAACTTTGCATCTTGCTGATAGCATCTCTAAAGCCCCCTCAGACTAAGAAGAACTGCTGTTTATTTTCCCTCTGTGTGTTTCTTTTTAACTCTAATCTGCGTAAAAGCTGGGTATTGAAGATTAGGAGAGAAATATGTTCTCAATGTGGAAGTCCATGTGAATGACATACGGTATAGAGCCAACAGTGTGAATAGTTGTCAAGTTATAAAGACATACTACAATGAATTAATGTTATTATTCACAAATGGATTGGTGGCAACATATTACATTTTCATTGCTTTGTGTAAGTAAATCGGTCATAAAATAGTAATGTAATAAAGACCAAAGTAACAGGCTTTTATTATTAAGACAGTGAAGTAACAGGCTTTTATTATTATGACAGTGAAGTAACAGGCTTTTATTATTATGACAGTGAAGTAACAGGCTTTTATTATTATGACAGTGAAGTAACAGGCTTTTATTATTATGACAGTGAAGTAACATGCTAACTGGAACTGAGCATCCAACCGCACCTCTACTGCTTGAGCTCCACTTCCTCTTATAGAATATTAACTCAAAAGTATTGTGGAGTTCCTGCACCTAAATATAAACAGTACCAGCACCCAAAATGAGTACCGGAACCTATTTCAGTCCAAGTCAAGAGATACTAATATCCCCTCAGGTAGCCTCAAGGTTAGAGTGTCGGACAGTAACCTGAAAGGTTGCAGGTTTGAATACCAGCCGACAAGGTACAAAATATATAATAATCTGTTTCTGTGCACTTGAGCAAGGCACTTAACCATGCTCCTACTGGTCATTGTCTTATGCTCTGGCTCAAGCCCACAGGTAGACCAATACAAAGTACCAACACATGTTATTGACTGTTGGGCTCCACCCCTTACAGCGTTGTAATCCAATCCGATGCCCTGTCACAGGTAAAACCGGCCTCATATTCTCACACTATACCACAAAAGCGAGAAAAGCCGACAAAACCCGTTCGTTCAGAGACACATTTGCTGTGGCCCTCATCCCGAGTCGTAATTGAGTTTTTATGGGGAAAGGAGACGGATCGGATTTACAGTACCAACTAGAAAGTCCAGTTCCACCAACCGAGATGTCACAGGAGCATGACAAGTAAGTGTTTTCAATCACCACTGCAAATCCAGTAGAACTAACGTGTCGAACTCATACAGCATTCTATATTTTGGTACAAAAATGACCCGTCGATATTAGACTGTTTTTAGGGGGTTACCTGGTGCAAGTGGAGTCTAATAGAGTTCCCTGGACTGTGGGAAAGTTTACTTTTTGCCTGTCTGCCAAAACGAGTATGATTCAATATCTGTGTTTATCGTGCCTGGGATCCGTGAGAGCGCCATTGAGAGCTTACAAGCACAGTTTCACTTGTCGTGTTCCAGCCTGCACGGTCGGCACAGGTGTACGGTATCTCTCCACCTGTCGCGCTGGTTCATGCGCCCGTTCCGAGTAACGTTCCGCAGTTTCGTGCGTTATTGATGGGCGGTTCATTATTTGATTTATCTTACAATTATGGTTAGACTTTAATTTTGAAGACATTCGTCTTAATACCCCCTGGAGGTGTTTGATTTGGCTTTACCTTAGCAAGGCATACGTCTTGCCTATCGTTTCAGGCTACTTTATAGAAATTGAGGCATTATGCATATATTTTCCTATGTATTTTAGGTTTGAAATGCATTATGTGACGCCTAATCCATGCTTGTAATGGCATTTCTAATCGAAAATTACATTTGAATCGAAAAAAATATCAATAATTATTTTTCGAATGATTTTTTAAATCTTTACTCCAAAGTGGTCAAATGTGGATGTATTTGATCAGTTTGAGGGCAATGACAAGGAGCCTGTTGACTCCAGTGAAATCATACACCTGTTAGGCGTTGTCCCCTATAGTCAAAGGAACAATGTCAGCAAGCTTTCTCTCCGTTGTATTGTAGACAGACATATAGTCACTGGACGAATATTTAATTTTGACAGAATTATTTAATTGATTAAGATAGTGACTGTGAAGAAAAGAAAGGGACTTTAATATCCACAAAATAGGCCATTGTTGAAAAATGTGGCGAAAGGAAATAGGCCTATAAATAACTGCTTTTTAATTAAATTCCAAGTTTAAAATGTGTAATTGAGCCCAGCCTATTTCCTGTGACCTCCAAATACGTTGAGAGGCAATTGGGGTTCGGGTTGCAAATCCCTAACGCCTCAATTTGACCCGGGAAACAGTTCGTGAATTTAAAAAATCGATTTTGGATTACTAATAATACATTTACCTTGCTGTAGCAACTATAGCTTGGAAACAAAAGGAAATAAATCCGTAAATTCAGTGTGTGAATTGAGGATAGAAAAGCTGTAGGTATCTTATCTCACACTAGCCTTTATTTTATAGGATCATAGGAGACATTTTGTTTGTAGATAGATTTATTGAATTAAAGAAATATGCCTGGGGTAGCCTTTAGGTCTGAGAAGTCGTCATTGTTTGCACTTTCAATATTGTTCCCACATCCCTTGCACTTGAAAGCTCTAGGGTTCTGTTTGTGACTGTAAAATAATTCAGTTAAAAATAAAACTACTGATGTATTGTGTGATCATGTCATTTAACTCATACTACACTATTCCTTGTTTGGCCTTCACCCACAATTGACAGAAAGACTACATTGCTCCTCATAATACAATGGTGTAGATCTGGGTTTAATAGGATAATAATAGGTGCCTTATCAGGTCCTAGAAGAATAAGATTTGTATTGATTTATTATACTGTAGTGTTACCTAGCAACATGTAAATTAGGCCCCCATCCACCTAGCCCCTTCCCTGACCCCCGAGTGGAGCAGCGGTCTAAGGCACTGGATCTCAGTTCTAGAAGTGTCACTACAGACCCTGGTTTGATCCCGTCGAGTGCCAGGGCGGTAGGGCGGTGCACAATTGGCCCAGCGTCGTCCGGGTTAGGGGAGGCCCGGGTTATGCCGTCATTGTAAATAAGAATTTGTTCTTAACTGACTAACTGAAAACATTTATTAAATAAGTACAAATTAAACACCAGAAGAAGGTGAACAGACATGTCTTGTTCCTCTTCGACCCTGACTGTCTGATTTAGACAGTAAAGAGAGGATGCATTACTGTCTGATTTAGACAGTAAAGAGAGGATGCATTACTGTCTGATTTAGACAGTAAAGAGAGGATGCATTACTGTCTGATTTAGACAGTAAAGAGAGGATGCATTACTGTCTGATTTAGACAGTAAAGAGAGGATGCATTACTGTCTGATTTAGACAGTAAAGAGAGGATGCATTACTGTCTGATTTAGACAGTAAAGAGAGGATCCATTACTGTCTGATTTAGACAGTAAAGAGAGGATGCATTACTGTCTGATTTAGACAGTAAAGAGAGGATCCATTACTGTCTGATTTTGACAGTAAAGAGAGGATCCATTACTGTCTGATTTAGACAGTAAAGAGAGGATGCATTACTGTCTGATTTAGACAGTAAAGAGAGGATGCATTACTGTCTGATTTAGACAGTAAAGAGAGGATGCATTACTGTCTGATTTAGACAGTAAAGAGAGGATGCATTACTGTCTGATTTAGACAGTATAGAGAGGATGCATTACTGTCTGATTTAGACAGTAAAGAGAGGATGCATTACTGTCTGATTTAGACAGTAAAGAGAGGATGCATTACTGTCTGATTTAGACAGTAAAGAGAGGATGCATTACTGTCTGATTTAGACAGTAAAGAGAGGATGCATTACTGTCTGATTTAGACAGTAAAGAGAGGATGCATTACTGTCTGATTTAGACAGTATAGAGAGGATGCATTACTGTCTGATTTAGACAGTAAAGAGAGGATGCATTACTGTCTGATTTAGACAGTAAAGAGAGGATGCATTACTGTCTGATTTAGACAGTAAAGAGAGGATGCATTACTGTCTGATTTAGACAGTAAAGAGAGGATGCATTACTGTCTGATTTAGACAGTATAGAGAGGATGCATTACTGTCTGATTTAGACAGTAAAGAGAGGATGCATTACTGTCTGATTTAGACAGTAAAGAGAGGATGCATTACTTACTTTCTTTTGTAGTGTATTCAGTTAAGTTTGGTGCGATGATGATGATGATGATGATGATGATGATGATGACGACGGCGATAAATGTTCTCAAACAGGTTCTCTACAAATAAAACAACAACCCAGTCTGATAAACCCTGGAATGTTGCACTGTTGCCTCTGTGTAGATAACAGACAACCAATAGGAAACACTTAACAGCAGACAGACAACCAATAGGAAACACTCAACAGCAGACAGACAACCAATAGGAAACACTTAACAGCAGACAGACAACCAATAGGAAACACTTAACAGCAGACAGACAACCAATAGGAAACACTCAACAGCAGACAGACAACCAATAGGAAACGCTTAACAGCAGACAGACAACCAATAGGAAACACTTAACAGCAGACAGACAACCAATAGGAAACACTTAACAGCAGACAGACAACCAATAGGAAACACTTAACAGCAGACAGACAACCAATAGGAAACACTTAACAGCAGACAGACAACCAATAGGAAACACTTAACAGCAGACAGACAACCAATAGGAAACACTTAACAGCAGACAGACAACCAATAGGAAACACTTAACAGCAGACAGACAACCAATAGGAAACACTTAACAGCAGACAGACAACCAATAGGAAACACTTAACAGCAGACAGGTAACCAATAGGAAACACTTAACAGCAGACAGATAACCAATAGGAAACACTTAACAGCAGACAGACAACCAATAGGAAACACTTAACAGCAGACAGACAACCAATAGGAAACACTTAACAGCAGACAGACAACCAATAGGAAACACTTAACAGCAGACAGGTAACCAATAGGAAACACTTAACAGCAGACAGGTAACCAATAGGAAACACTTAACAGCAGACAGATAACCAATAGGAAACACTTAACAGCAGACAGACAACCAATAGGAAACACTTAACAGCAGACAGGTAACCAATAGGAAACACTTAACAGCAGACAGACAACCAATAGGAAACACTTAACAGCAGACAGGTAACCAATAGGAAACACTTAACAGCAGACAGGTAATCATCATGAGCTGTCACACTGGAAGAGCCAGTAGAGAGTATTTTCTCCGAGATGCCATAATCTCACAAGTTGCTGAGATTTGTTGCACAATCGTCTTGCTTGTAAAACAGGTCTGCAAGATAAAGTGTGACATTGTTGATCTCTCCAGCCTGTTAGTCGGTTGTGAATAAGGCAGTGATTGTTGCTCTGACTGTCTGTTGATTTACGTCAGTCTGGCGTATTCATCTGATCACTGTCTGATTTTGAAGGGCCATATTAACTACATATTTATAACTCAGTCCATCTTTAATGTGTAGCTTATTGTTATTATTATTGTTATTATTATTGTTATTATGAGTATTATTAGTATTATTGTTATTATCTATATTATTATTATTATCTATATTATAATTGTTTTATTATTATTATTATTATCTATATTATTATTATTATCTATATTATTATTTTTTTATTAGTATTATTATTATCTATATATTTATATATATATTTATTCATATTATTATTATCTATATTATTGTTATTCATATTATAATTTTAATCTATATATATATATTTATTATTATTATTATTATCTATATTATTATTTTTTTATTAGTATTATTATTATCTATATATTTATATATATATTTATTCATATTATTATTATCTATATTATTGTTATTCATATTATAATTTTAATCTATATATATATATTTATTATTATTATTATTATCTATATTATTATTTTTTTATTAGTATTATTATTATCTATATATTTATATATATATATATTTATTCATATTATTATTATCTATATTATTGTTATTCATATTATAATTTTAATCTATATATATATATTTATTATTATTATTATTATCTATATTATTATTTTTTTATTAGTATTATTATTATCTATATATTTATATATATATTTATTCATATTATTACTATCTATATTATTGTTATTCATATTATAATTTTAATCTATATATATATATTTATTAGTATTATTATTATCTATATATTTATATATATATATTTATTCATATTATTACTATCTATATTATTGTTATTCATATTATAATTTTAATCTATATTATTATTATGCAGCTCCTGGTTTTGACATGTACTGTATGTAGCACATGAGTTGATTTCTCCCATTACATTACACCTCTCCACCAGTAAGAGGGCAGTCCTGGTGCTGCAGAATGAGCCCGGCTACGGTCACGGTCAGCGACGGCCATTCACCAACGAGGACGAGGCGTGGAAGTCGTTCCTGGAGAACCCCCTGACGGCCGCCACCAAGGCCATGATGAGCATCAACGGGGACGAAGACAGCGCCGCAGCCCTGGGCCTGCTCTACGATTACTACAAGGTAACATAGATGTGACAGAACCAAGGCTGGTTATTACCGCTACAGGAGCTGTATTCCCTCACCGGTGTCATGACACTCCTATAAGGTTTATATGGCTGAACTGTAATGTATTATCATCAATTGATTATTAATAACAGCGCACCCACAAATAAGCTTCCTACTTGGCAAGCATCAATCACACAATTTGAATCACACAATGAATTTATTAATGATTTACAAACTCATATCCACCAGTATGGCTTATAAACTAAAGGACTGAAGTAGCTTTACTTAAGACCTGTGTCTTCCAGACTTCATCTGTGAAGCAGCCACAGCACATTGACTGATTGTTATTTAGTTTTCCATGTAGACAGAGATGGTTCTATTGGATGTGGTCAGACTCACAGCGGCTGTGTTTACCTTCCCATGCAGGTTCCCCGAGAGAAGACCAAGACAGACTCACTGGGCTCTGATGTGGATCCCAACAAAAGGTACATGTAGGTATAACATCCCTTTTACAAACCTTAATTTGCCATGGTGATGCATTTTAGCATTGTGTTTTGATTCTGTGTGTGTGTGTGTGTGTGAGGGAGGGAGTGATACCCATGCCCCACCTCACCAGCACATTGTCTATGGTCCTTATTTCATATTAAACCATTTATATTTTACTTGCCTTGTTTGTTATTGTTCTTACTCAGACACTTGATGGCCCCCCTGCAAGAGGCTTCCATGGCGTCAGCGGAGAGCAGGATCCAGGTTCTGAAGGGCCCCTTTAACATCCTCCTGCCCAACCAGCTGCATGGCCAGGACAACAAGAGGGGAGTCCCTTTCCCCTGTCCGGACACCACTGTCACCGTCTCCATCGCCACCGTCCCCAACTACCCCAACGTCAAGATGGAGGGGCCCTCCAACGGCTTCTCTGTCACAGTCCCCAACCACTGCTCTGAGTCCAACAGCCACACGGTGGAGTTCGCCCGGCAGCTCACCCACAGCCAGTTCAGCCCCAGCACCCAGTCCCGCACCCCAGACTCCACCTTCCCAGAGAACTATAAGGACAGTCCCCAAGAGGTGTGTACACATACACCACAACAAGGATCCAATAGCCTCTTCTCTAATCTAAAACAGTCCCACCCCTCCCCCACTTTCAGATCTCTCTCTCCCCCGTCAGACAATACCCCCTTTACCTGAGCCTCTAGAGCCTACAACGGTGGGTCTCAGCTCTCCCTGTTTTATTTGAACATGCCAAAATAGTGGACGAGCGTGTTATTATGCCATTGTCTAAAATAGCCCAGGCCCTTTCGCTCTCCTCTCTCTCTTTCTCTATTTAACCTGGAGGGGGATTACCTTGGAAAGGGATAACCCAACACAACCCCCTTCACACAGGGCCACGGGGGGAGGGAGGGAGAGAGAGAGAGGGGGAGGGAGGGATTGGAAGGGAAGTGGTTTGTTTCCCCTTCACTAAAAAGAGAGCGAGGGGGTAAGGGAGAAAGAGAGAGAGCGCTCCCTAGACTTTAACCCCTGAAAACACTAGCTGCAGTCTGGTCATGGATGCTTGTTTAAATCCAGGCCCTCTCTCCTCTCCCTCTCTCCTCTCCCTCTCTCCTCTCCCTCTCTCCTCTTTGTGTGCCGCAGGTGTTCTCCTTCCCAGGGGATCTCCAGTTACGCCTGTCCTCCATCGCGCCAGAGGAATACAGCGCTTTTGACACCGTGCCGGGGTAAGGCCGCCCGCCGTTGCTATTCAGGCCCTGACAGAAGACTCCCGAGAATAGCCTCATTCACTACAATCACCTGGGAGTCACCAGATTCCCTCAGTGTAAAAGGCACAATGCAAAACAGAATGTTAACATCCTCACTATGAGGATTTTGGGTGATGATCAAGTCAATGGGAAGGGATTGATGAGTGTGGCCTTAATGTGTAGGTCTACCCTTTCCCTATCCTGAAACCCAGTTTTGTTTTGTGCCAAACATACGACACAGAATACAAGGAGTGGAATGTCAGCACAAAACAGGTCTGGATTTCAGGCTACTCTTTCATTAAAAGGAAAATACAAATGTACTTTTGTATCCAATACTTATTTTTCTATTAGGAATAATTTTGAGTACACCCTGGAGGCGTCCAAGTCGCTGCGTCAGAAGACAGGTGACGGCACCATGACGTACCTCAACAAGGGCCAGTTCTACCCCATCAACCTCAGGGAGATGGACAACAGCAAAGTGTTGCACCACCCCATCAGCAAAGTCAGGGTAAGACCACACCACACAGCTAGCTAGTCTAGCCTCATTGTTCAAGCACCAATACATGATATGAGTAGGTCTCATGTAAAAGATAACTCTGGTGAAAGGTTAGCCAGAATAAACAGAGAAATCTTAGGCTAATTGGTAGCTATTATGCTACTAGTAGCTTTTAGCTACTGTGACGGGTTGGGTATGGCGTCACCTTTGTAGGCGGGCGTTGGGCAAATGAAGAGACCAAACAAGTAGTGACGTCAATTGTTTGTATTGAAACTCTTTTATAAACGATAAATCAAATACACACTTTCATAACAAAATAAATCAAACAAGCTCGAGGGCACTCTTCGGCCGACCTGTCTCTCCTAGACACGGGTTATCTAATCTCTGTGACATCAATATAATCTCAGTCAGAAGGGTTCCTCCCAGCCTTCTCTCCTCTGGATCTGCCTAGTGTCGTGCTTCCCGAAGTCCCCCTCGAGGGTGGCCCATTTCCTGCTTATATAGGGAGGTAGGCAATCAGTAGGGACAACAAGTGTCGTTAATATGCCTTCATTAGAGCATCTACGATACCCGTCCCAGACAGCAGGTGTCTCCCTAGACCCTGGAGTTCAGGTATGCTACTCAGGCACCCCTGTCTACCCATCACACTACTAACAGGTCTGATCTCGTTAAATTGAATGTGTCAGTTGAGCTAACATGTTTGATTGTGTGCTCTGATTCAGAGTGTGGTGATGGTGGTGTTCGGGGAAGAGAAGTGCAGAGACGACCAGCTGAAGCATTGGAAGTACTGGCATTCTAGACAGCACACAGCCAAGCAGAGGTGTCTTGATATTGGTAAGAACCCATGCTACTGTAGTCTACATCACTCACATCTCCACAAGGAACGCCTAAAGGGAAGTTTAAAGGGATAAATAATACATTAAAGTACTGATTTTCTTAGTTTTCAAGGAAAAAGTAAAAACAGTCTAAAACATGAATTGCTTTTTACCCTTTAAGATTGTTCATGAACCCGTTTTATTACCTCTGGGAAATAACAGGTACACATTCCCCATGGTTATTAAATCAGACTGTAGTTTCTTATGTGACACCATACCATCCCGCACTGCCACTGGCGTGATTCACTGTTGTTCCCAGACTTGTTGTGCAACCATCACCCTCCATTTCCTCCCCCCTGTCACATGTTGTCTCTGTCTCAGCTCAAGGAGAAGCAGCCAGCTAGCCAAGGAGCCAGACAGATAGATCCACCCAATGAGCACTAACTGGGCCTGTATTCAAAAAGTGTCTCAGAGTAGGAGTGCTGATCTAGGATCAGAGTAGGAGTGCTGATCTAGGATCAGAGTAGGAGTGCTGATCTAGGATCAGAGTAGGAGTGCTGATCTAGGATCAGAGTAGGAGTGCTGATCTAGGATCAGAGTAGGAGTGCTGATCTAGGATCAGGTGTTCCCTACTCCATATAATCGTTATCTTTTTTTTTCAGATTCTGAGACTCTTTGTGAATACAGGCCATGTTCTCAATGGTTGAATCTTAACGAACCTCCTTAGAACAATACACCTGATTGGATGAAGGAGGGTGAGAGTGTGGGTGGAAATGGGACAAGGCCAGTTGCTCTGTTTGTTAATGATACCTGTGTAAACAGGGCTCCATGGTGGCTCCCTGTCAGGACAAAACAGCAACTTAATTATCTGGAGGTGGACTGATCAATCTTACTCTGCATTTACAAGCTGTGAAAAGAAAGCCTAGTTCTGCTTGACAGAGGAAAATGTATTGTCTCACAGTCTGACTTTGATGGAAGGACTATGGGCGAAAGGTAACTGTTAATACACCCTGCTTGCTTTGGATTAAAGTAGTCAGTTAGTGTGGTTTGTAATATAGGGCTATTTTTTTATTTAACCTTTATTTAACTAGGCAAGTCAGTTAAGAACAAATTGTTATTTACACTGACAGCCTCCCAAAAGACAAAAGACCTCCTGCGGTGACGGGGGCTGGGATTAGAAATAAAAATAAATAAAATATAAATATAGGACCAAACACACATCACGACAAGAGAGACAAAACAACACTACATAAAGAGAGTGTGTCCATGATTGAGTCTTTGAATGAAGAGATTGAGATAAAACTGTCCAGTTTGAGTGTTTGTTGCAGCTCGTTCCAGTCGCTAGCTGCAGCAAACTGAAAAGACGAGCGACCCAGGGATGTGTGTGCTTTGGGGACCTTTAACAGAATGTGACTGGCAGAACGGGTGTTGTATGTGGAGGATGAGGGCTGCAGTAGATATCTCAGATAGGGGGGAGTGAGGCCTAAGTGGGTTTTATAAATAAGCATCAACCAGTGGGTCTTGTGACGGGTATACAGAGATGACCAGTTTACAGAGGAGTATAGAGTGCAGTGATGTGTCCTATAAGGAGCATTGGTGACACATCTGATGGCCGAATGGTAAAGAACATCTAGCCGCTCTAGAACACCCTTACCTGCCGATCTATAAATTATGTCTCTGTAATCTAGCATGGGTAGGATGGTCATCTGAATCAGGGTTAGAATTGGCAGCTAGGGTGAAAGAGGAGCGATTACGATGAGGAAACCAAGTCTAGATTTAACTTTAGCCTGCAGCTTTGATATGTGCTGAGAGAAGGACAGTGTGCCATCTAGCCATACTCCCAAGTACTTGTATGAATCAAGGGCAGAGGTGACATCATTGAGGACCTTTAAGGTTGCAGTGACACATCCATAACCTGAGTGGAAACCAGATTGCATACCAGAGAGAATACTATAGACATCAAGAAAGCCAGTCAGTTGATTATTGACAAGTTTTTCCAACACTTTTGATAAACAGGGCAAAATAGAAATAGGCATATAACAGTTAGGATCAGCTTGATCTCCCCTTTAAATAAAGGACCTTTGGAAGATCTGTCTTGCCAAAAAAGGTTATAACCAGAAAGGTTAACATCAGTATTCAAAACACTCTTCCTTAACCACGTCTCAGTAATGACCAACACATCTGGATTGGAGCTGTGAACCCACACTTTCAATTTGTTCATTTTAGGTAATAAGCTTCTAGTGTTAACGTGCAGAAAAACCCAGGCCTTTACGAGAGAAGAAATCAGTGAAGCAGATATCAGAGTCAGAATTGGGGCTAGCAACAGTAGCAACATTAGATGGGCCAGGGTGTACTTGCACATTACCAGAGATCATCAACAGTAATACAATCAAGGCACGGCAGAGGACAGGGAGAGCTCTGTAGTGCTGATGTAGACATCTGAATGTGCATCAGATGGCAACAAGATCATATTGTACAGCAATTTCATCAGGTAACATGAATACAAAGTCAGCGGGAGGTGGTTAGAATGGGATGGTAGGCCAAAAGTCTGTGTAACCAATAGAGAGTCAGAGTAAGATCAGAGTCATTGTAAGATCAGAGTCACTCGCCCCAACAGTGCCTGTGTGCTGGAGGCAAAATGCCAGTGAATGGTATCTGAACAGCAGGAGGGGGCTTCAAAGCCTCTGGATTTGGGTGGGGTAGCCTGCCATTTGTTGGGCTCCAAGGCTTCGACACCTCTTGCTTCACACGTTAGTGCTGATTGAAGTTGTGTCTCTTTGTCCTTGGTAGATTTAGCATTCAGCCCTTATAAAATGTATTTGTATTTTTCTTGGCTTCAGACTAGGCAAAAAAGCTTCAGACTAGGTATTGCTCAGTTCCAGGTTGGATGGTGTCTCTGTTTGTTTGCCAGAGCATTTGTATAGCTCGGGAATAATAGTCCTTGGGTGTAGGAAGCATTCAGATAATTCCAGGTAATTCCGTCCAAAAATCAGGTTGTTGGTTTGGAGTTTTGATTTGAGTGAAGGTTGTTGTTTAGGGTAGCATCCTGTATATGTCCCTGCCAAAAAATCCAAGTTTATCTAACTCTAAAACTATCTATTTTTTAAAAAACATGCTGAAAAGATGTGGGAGCTCATCTGCTCATGACCTCTCCACAATGACAGTGGCCAAGGTGTGAGAGTGTATTGGTGATCTCTAGTAAGGAAGTTGATTTCTCGCGTTATTTTAAAAAATAGCAGAGTGAAAACGTTTCTGAAAGAATTTGAAGTACGATAACGCGAGACTAGGAGGCCAATACCACAGCGGAAGCTTTTTTATCCACACCTTTGAGGACAAAAAGCTTGTTTGTTAATCAAACAGCTAAGATGTGGGATGGGACTTCACCAGGGTGGGAATACATTCTCAGTAGTTGTATCTAAAAAAAAAAAGCTACTGACCTGCGCTTCATTCTTATGAAAACACTCCTAAGACAATGAAATCAACCCTATTCTTATGAAAACACTCCTAAGACAATGAAATCAACCCTATTCTTATGAAAACACTCCTAAGACAATGAAATCAACCCTATTCTTATGAAAACACTCCTAAGACAATGAAATCAACCCTATTCTTATGAAAACACTCCTAAGACAATGAAATCAACCCTATTCTTAAAATATTGTCATCCTTCCTCCAATAAAATCTCAGAAGTCTCCTTCCACCTCTCCATACATCAACTTAGCCAACTTAGTTTCATAACTAAGCCACTACCACAGCCCCTTTTCATTGAAAGTCTAATGTCAATGCTAACAGTAGCGTCCATTATGTGTCCTGTGGTTCCCAGCTGACTACAAGGAGAGCTTCAACACCATCAGCAACATCGAGGAGATCTCCTACAATGCCATATCCTTCACCTGGGACATCAACGAGGAGGCTAAGGTGAGATACAGGAAGCATACCTTGGGTATGAGGAATGAGAGGAACAAGATACAGGAAGCATACCTTGGGTATGAGGAATGAGAGGAACAAGATACAGGAAGCATACCTTGGGTATGAAGAGAGATGGAGAGAAAGTTGTAGGTCTACTTGTTTTTCCCTAGAACACATCAAATCACATTTGTATTGGTCACATATCACATATTTAGAAGATGTTATTGTGGGTGTAACGAAGTGTTCCTAGCTCCAACAATGGAATAATATCTAACAATACACACAAATCTAAAAAGTAAAAGAATGGAATTAAGAAATGTATAAATATTAGGACGAGCAGTCCGGAGTGTGTGTATATATATATAGTATATACTGTATGTGATGGGATGTATAGACAGTATATGGATAGAATATATAGTATATCTGAAGGATATGTAGGATAGAATAGTATATGTAAAGCAATAGTTAAATAGGATGGCCTTGGATAGAATACAGTACAGTGGCAAGAAAAAGTATGTGAACACTTTGGAATGACCTGGATTTCTTCATCTAAGTCACAACAATAGACAAACACACTGTGCTTAAACTAATAACACACAAATTATTGTATTTTTCTTGTCTATATTTAATACATAATTTAAACATTCACAGTGTAGGTTGGAAAAAGTATTTGAACCCATAGGCTAATGACTTCTCCAAAAGCTAATTGGAGTCAGCTAACCTTGAGTCCAATCAATGAGACGAGATTGGAGATGTTGGTTAGAGCTGCCCTGCCCTGGGGCTGCTTTGCTGCCTCAGGGCCTGGACAGCTTGCTATCATCGACAGAAAAATGAATTCCCAAGTTTATCAAGACATTTTGAAGGAGAATGTAAGGCTATCTGTCCGCCAATGTGAGGGCTTGGTTGTGGTAAGGCCTCTTACTCCCACCTAGGGGAGGAGAGAGGCACACAACCAAGTCCTCACACACCTATTAGGGAGATTATGATCCCCAATCAGAGACAGCTGTCTAGCGTTGTCTCTGATTGGGGATAGTATTTA
Source organism: Thymallus thymallus (assembly GCA_023634145.1). Lineage (NCBI taxonomy): Eukaryota > Metazoa > Chordata > Actinopteri > Salmoniformes > Salmonidae > Thymallus > Thymallus thymallus. The sequence goes on from CM042405.1 coordinate 36,853,658, forward strand.
AGATCTACCCAAATCCACCTGTGTGTGGATCGTTGTTCCTGCTTGTCTGCACTGCCTGTAGCCCAGCAAGTAAGTCACTGTGTTTTTTGTTTATAGTTATATTTTTTCACTCTCCTTTTTATTTGTTAAATGCTTCGTGAGAACATCTCATTTCCAATAAAAAGGATGACACTTCACCAGCGCTCTGTCTACCGTCCCTTATATAATGCGCACCGTGACAGAATGATCCACCACCCTGGGACGCAACGTGAGCAGACACTGGTAGACATCCTCTATGATATGGGGAAATTATCTAGGGAGGATGTCTACCATTATCATGCGGTGGAGGAAGGCTGGGGTCCGGAGCAGCAGAGGCGCCGTAGACGGGGTAAACGTCACCGGGCTAAAGTTGAGGACCAGCCTGGAGCCCAGAAAAACCCCCAAACTGATTTTGGGGGGGGGCTATGGGGGTGGTCGGGGATCGAAGGAGAAGAGCCCCGACCACTGCACTCGTGGGGGTTCCAGGAGGAGCCCCTACAGCCGTGGGAGCAGGAGTACAGAGAGGAGTCGGAGGAAGACGACGACGATGTGCTTCTGTTCCCTCACTCGTGGGGGTTCCCGGAGGAACCCTCACAGGATGGGGCTTGGCGGTGGAGTAGGCACGACAGGGACAGTCGTGCTCCAGCGCCAGTTCCCAGTCCGGTGCCTCCAGCGCCGGTCCAGAGTCGGAGGAAGAGGAGACCGACTCTGCGCACCAAACCATCGGTGCGCAACATTAGCCCGGTGCGACCCGTACCAGCTAAACGCACCAACCCAACGGTGCGTTTTCCCAGCCCGGTACGGCCCGCGCCTGCTCCGCGCACCAGCCCTATGGTGCGTGTCTCCAGCCCGGTGCGACCCGTGCCAGCTAAACGCACCAGCCCAACGGTGCGTTTCCCCGGCCCGGTGCGACCTGTACCAGCTCAACGCACCAACGCAACGGTGCGTTTCCCCAGCCCGGTGCGACCCGTGCCAGCGCCTCGCATCAGACCAGTGGTGCGTTCCCCCAGTCCAGTATGCCCCGTGCCTACTCCTCGCACGGAGGCTACAGCGACGGTCGCCAGCACAGCTCTGTGGTTGGAGACCATCTCTGCGTCGGTGCCCAGGGTGGGCACGACGTTCAGCCCCGCTGTGGAGCAGGAGCTCCATAGCGCGTCGGTGCCCAGTCTGGGGCCGACAGCCAGCCCAACCACAGGGCTGGATACCATCTCTGCGTCGGTGCCCAGGGTGGGCACGACGTTCAGCCCCGCTGTGGAGCAGGAGCTCCATAGCGTGTCGGTGCCCAGTCTGGGGCCGACAGCCAGCCCAACCAGAAGGCTGGAAACCATCTCTGCGTCGGTGCCCAGGGTGGGCACGACGTTCAGTCCCGCTGTGGAGCAGGAGCTCCATAGCGCGTCGGTGCCCAGTCTGGAGCCGACAGCCAGCCCAATCACAGGGCTGGAAACCATCTCTGCGTCGGTGCCCAGGGTGGGCACGACGTTCAGCCCCGCTGTGGAGCAGGAGCTCCATAGCGTGTCGGTGCCCAGTCTGGGGCCGACAGCCAGCCCAACCACAGGGCTGGATACCATCTCTGCGTCGGTGCCCAGGGTGGGCACGACGTTCAGCCCCGCTGTGGAGCAGGAGCTCCATAGCGTGTCGGTGCCCAGTCTGGGGCCGACAGCCAGCCCAACCACAGGGCTGGAAACCACCTCTGCGTCGGTGCCCAGGGTGGGCACGACGTTCAGTCCCGCTGTGGAGCAGGAGCTCCATAGCGTGTCGGCGCCCAGTCTGGGACAGACAGCCAGACCTACGACAGGGCTGAAAACCACCTCTCCGTCGGTGCCCAGGGTGGGCACGGCGTCCAGCCCGAGGTCTCCGGTGAAGGTCAGCAGCCCGAGACCTCCGGTGAGGGTCAGCTGCCCGAGGTCTCCGGAGAAGGTCAGCTGCCCGAGGTCTCCGGAGAAGGTCAGCTGCCCGAGGCCTCCGGTGAAGGTCAGCTGCCCGAGGCCTCCGGTGAAGGTCAGCTGCCCGAGGCCTCCGGTGAAGGTCAGCAGCCCGAGGCCTCCTGTGAAGGTCAGCAGCCCGAGGCCTCCTGTGAAGGTCAGCAGCCCGAGGCCTCCTGTGAAGGTCAGCAGCCCGAGGCCTCCTGTGAAGGTCAGCAGCCCGAGGCCTCCTGTGAAGGTCAGCAGCCCGAGGCCTCCTGTGAAGGTCAGCAGCCCGAGACTTCCGGAGAAGGTCAGCAGCCCGAGACCTCCGGAGAAGGTCAGCAGCCCGAGGCCTCCTGTGAAGGTCAGCAGCCAGAGGCCTCCTGTGAAGGTCAGCAGCCCGAGGCCCCCGGTGAAGGTCAGCAGCCCGAGGCCCCCGGTGAAGGTCAGCAGCCCGAGGTCCCCGGTGAAGGTCAGCAGCCCGAGGTCCCCGGCGAAGGTCAGCAGCCCGAGGTCCCCGGCGAAGGTCAGCAGCCCGAGGTCCCCGGCGAAGGTCAGCATCCCGAGGTCCCCGGCGAAGGTCAGCATCCCGAGGTCCCCGGCGAAGGTCAGCAGCCCGAGACCTCCGGGGAGGGTCAGCAGCCCGGGACCTCAGGTGAAGGTGAGCAGCCCTGAACCTCCACCGCAGCCACATCCGGGTCCAGCAGTCTGCTCTGCTACAGCGCCAGAGCGGTCCGCTCCACCGGTGCCCAGTCCGGGGCCGGTCATCTGCGTCGCTCCAGTGCCGGAGCAGGCCGCTCCACCGGTGCCCAGTCCGGGGCCGGTCGTCTGCGTCGCTCCAGTGCCGGAGCAGTCCGCTCCACCGGTGCCCAGGCCGGGGCCGGTCATCTGCGTCGCTCCAGTGCCGGAGCAGTCCGCTCCACCGGTGCCCAGTCCGGGGCCGGTCGTCTACGTCGCTCCAGTGACGGAGCAGTCTGCTCCACCGGTGCCCAGTCCGGGGCCGGTCATCTGCATCGCTCCAGTGCCGGAGCAGTCCGCTCCACCGGGGCCCAGTCCGGGGCCGGTTGTCAGCCCCTCTCCAGGGTCGAGGGCTCCCACACCAGGGTCCAGACAGGACTTGGTGAATGGCGGGAGTACTGAGGGGGGAACCATCGCGCCGGGGTCCGGACCGGACCGGGCGTGCAACGGAGAGGTAGGAGGGAAGCTACTCTCACAGCCTGTGCCACGCCCGGAACCGGAACCGGAGCCTCCACCAGCAACCACCACAGTACCCCGCCATGTCCCCCCTAGAGTTTTGGACATTTTTTTTCTTTCAGGAGAGGGGGGATTTTTTTGTGTGCGATCGGGAGTCCGCACCTTAGGGGGGGGGTACTGTGAGGGCTTGGTTGTGGTAAGGCCTCTTACTCCCACCTAGGGGAGGAGAGAGGCACACAACCAAGTCCTCACACACCTATTAGGGAGATTATGATCCCCAATCAGAGACAGCTGTCTAGCGTTGTCTCTGATTGGGGATAGTATTTAAGATCTACCCAAATCCACCTGTGTGTGGATCATTGTTCCTGCTTGTCTGCACTGCCTGTAGCCCAGCAAGTAAGTCACTGTGTTTTTTGTTTATAGTTATATTTTTTCACTCTCCTTTTTATTTGTTAAATGCTTCGTGAGAACATCTCATTTCCAATAAAAAGGATGACACTTCACCAGCGCTCTGTCTACCGTCCCTTATATAATGCGCACCGTGACAGCCAATTGAAGCTCAACAGAAGTTGTGTGAAGCAACAGGACAACGACCCAAAACACAGAAGTAAATCAACAACAGAATGGTGTCAACAGAAGAAAATACGCCTTCTGGAGTGGCCCAGTCAGAGTCCTGACCTCAACCTGATTGAGATTACCTCAAAAGAGTGGTTCACACCAGACATCCCAATGATATGGCTGAACTTTAACAGTTTTGTAAAGAGATCTGATCTGCAACTGCAGAAAATGTTTGGTTGAGGTTATTGCTGCCAAAGGATGGTCAACCAGTTATTAAATACAAGGGTTCACATACTTTTCCCACCCTGCACTGTGAATGTTTACACAGTGTGTTCAATAAAGACATGAAAACGTATAATGGTTTGTGTGTTACTAGTTTAAGCAGACTGTGTTTGTCTATTGTTGTGACTTAGATGAAGATCAGATAAAATTTTATGACCAATTTATGCAGAAATCCAGGTCATTCTAAAGGGTTCACATACTTTTTCTTGCCTCTGTATATACATATGAAATGGGTAAAAACAGTATGTTTTGACCAGTGTTTCTTTATTAAAGTGACCAGCGTTCCATGTCTATGTACAAGGGCAGCAGCCTCCAAGGTGCAGGGTTGAGTAACCGGGTGGTAGCCGGCTAGTGACAGGTAATAAGTTCAGGGCAGGTTACTGGGTGGAGGCCGGCTAGTGATGGCTATTTAACAGTCTGATGGCCTTGAGATAGAAGCTGTTTTTCAGTCTCTTGGCCCCAGCTTTGATGCACCTGTATTGACCTCGCTTTCTGCATGATAGCAGGGTGAACAGGCCGTGGTTTGGGTGTCTGAGGTCCTTGATGATCTTCTTGGCCTTCCTGCTGTAGATGTCTTGGAGGGCAGGCAGTGTGCCCCCGGTGATGCGTTAGGCAACTGTTGCAGTTGCCGTATCAGGCGGTGATACAGCCCGACAGGATGCTGTTAATGTTGCTCCTTCTTCACCACTCTATGTGGGTGGACCATTTCAGTTTGTCAGTGATGTGTACGCTGAGGAACTTGAAGCTTCCACCTTCTCCACTGCGGTCCCATCATCCGTGCATCTATGGGGTAGTGTGACAAATTGCTGTGGCTCTAGGGTGTTGGGTAAAGTGGAGGAGATATGACCCTTAACTAGCCTCTCAAAGCACTTCATGATGACAGAAGTGAGTGCTACGGGGCGATAGTCATTTAGTTCAGTTACCTTTGCTTTCTTGGGTACAGGAATAATGGTGGCCATCTTGAAGCAAGTAGGGACAGCAGACTGGGATAGGGAGAGATTGAATATGTCCGTAAACCATATATGTTCTTTGCAACAGCAGCTGAAGACTCTTCAAAAAGAGACTGCATTTCCTTAATCTAAATGTAAGGATGTGTCTTGGCCATCAACGGTGTCAGGTGATGAGGACCAATTTGTCAAAAAGACATCGTCACACACTTTGTCCTTTGTTTTTTCTTCTAAATGCCCATTATGGAAGTGGTCCCTCGAGTTTTGATCGAGGAATAAATACATTTATTTTCCATAAGGGAGCTAGAAGAGTTTTTCCTGTGTGCTGGGTGCTTCGGTTGCACAGAGACCGTAGACACAGGTCGGAGGTCGTCAACAGCTACATAGGTAGTTGTTTTGTCTGCCGTCGAGGCCACATTCTTGACTCGTTTTACCTGTCATCCCCATTGTTGAGCTAAAGTGATGCACATACAAAGGAGGCCTTAGTGGCTAAGACGTGCCCAACAATAGGAGTTGGAATGAGGAAACGAGGCAGGGGGGCAGAATTTGACAGCTAACGATGGAATCCAGTCCAACTGGGTTTGAGGCAAGAGCAGTAATCCACTGTTCCTGACCAGTTTGTGTGGTTGTGAGGGATGGTGTCAACTGCCAACCTCCCAGACGTTTTAGCTAGCGCTTTGTGTTCGTGTAGTGCTATTGTTCGCCTGTTAGCCTGGGATGCTAACACAATTAGGCAGACAGTACAGTGCCGCAGTTAATCTATCCCTTCGATCTCCTGAGGGAGACACACACACACACACACACACACAACCAGGATGTGGGTCTTCTCGTCTCATGACCCGAGGCCTTTGTCCATAGGATAGAGGATGTTCATCCTTGTGTGTGTGTGTGTGTGTGTGTACTGTGTATAATCACCGTTGTGTACGCACCACCACTGACTGTTTGTTAGAACCACAGATGAGCCAGGTGTAAGGTGTCACACTAAGGATGGTGTGTAAGACTGATAGGACTCTTAGTCACTGCGTGTGTGTGCGTGGGTGTGTGAAAGATGCATTTACCTCCTCTCGCTGTGCCCTCTGGTGATTTGAAACGTAGGCATGCACAGTTTACTTGGAAGGCGGAAGTGAAAAAGAAGTCAAAGCAAGAGCAGCCTTTCCCAAATGTTGACACCCTTCGGGTTTCTTGATAGGACATACCCCTAGGATCATGAGAATGGCTCATTATACGATGAGATCATCTTTAAATGGAACAAGTAGCTCATGAGACTATGTTGTGCCAGACATGAATTTACATGAAGTAAGCCATATAGTTACTTACTACTTTGGTTAACCAGTCGGCTATTTGATTAAACCAAGAATCATATTTAGAAAACTAGTTAAATTTGGCTTAAAATTAACTAACTACAAAATGCAGTTACTGTAAAGTTACTATTTGATTATAGAAATAAATGAACAACAACTACATGATATCTGTGCCAACTTGCAGTTATAATTTCTCAGTATAGTGGTTATAATATTAAGTAAGCATATTGAAATAGTACTTTCTATAGAAAGCGATGTATTGAAATTTCGGCAACCTTGTTTTAGTGGTTGCCAGTAGAACGGAGTCAGCGTGTAATTACCACTGTCTGCCAAAAGAGAGAGACACTGCACGTACAAAAACAAGGACCCAGACAGACATCCTATGCTCCTTAAAATTCAGTGGGAGTGTAACCAGTGGGAGTGGTCTCGAATAAATATGACCTCATTTACTGTGAATGGAACATCAGTTATTGACAAGAATACAATCCTACTTTCCCCATTTGCATTTTCTAAAACAATAAAAATCAACTTGTATACAGAATAAACAGGGTCTAATGCCTTAAGTGTAAGATACTGTGCCATGCATTGCCCCCCCCCCCATGTCTTGTTATGCATGGTTTTAAGGTAACTGAATTACTCAACAAATAAAATTCCCACTTGAAAACAACATCCTAAATCTTCCTCCTCCTCTTCCTCAGATCTTCATCTCAGTCAACTGCCTAAGCACAGACTTCTCCTCCCAGAAGGGGGTGAAGGGCCTTCCCCTGAATCTGCAGATAGACACCTACAGCTACAACAACCGCAGTAACAAGCCCATCCACCGAGCCTTCTGCCAGATCAAGGTGTTCTGTGACAAGGGAGCTGAGAGGAAGATCAGAGACGAAGAGAGGAAGCAGTCTCGTAGGAAGGGCAAGTGCACTGACCTCAGCGCCAGTATGGGAGCATGTGAGTGCCCACTGAGCATAGACATATAGATATGAGCATAGACATATAGATATGAGCATAGACATATAGACATGAGCAAAGATACATGGACATGAGCATAGACATATAGATATGAGCATAGACATATAGATATGAGCATAGACATATAGATATGAGCATAGACATATAGATATGAGCATATACACATGAGCATAGACACATAGACATGAGCATAGACATGAGCATAGACATATAGACATGAGCATAGACATATAGACATGAGCATAGACATATAGACATGAGCATAGACATGAGCATAGACATATAGACATGAGCATAGACATATAGACATGAGCATAGACACATAGACATGAGCATAGACACATAGACATGAGCATAGACATATAGACATGAGCATAGACATATATACATGAGCATAGACACATAGACATAAACATAGACATAGACATGAGCATAGACACATAGACATGAGCATAGACATATAGATATGAGCATAGACACATAGATATGAACATAGACACATAGACATAAACATAGACATATAGACATGAGCATAGACACATAGACATGAGCATAGACACATAGACATGAGCATAGACACATAGACATGAGCATAGACATGAGCATAGACATATAGATATGAGCATAGACATCTAGATATGAGCATAGACACATAGACATGAGCATAGACATATAGATATGAGCATAGACACATAGACATGAGCATAGACATATAGATATGAGCATAGACATATAGATATGAGCATAGACACATAGACATGAGCATAGACATATAGATATGAGCATAGACATATAGATATGAGCATAGACACATAGACATGAGCATAGACATATAGATATGAGCATAGACATATAGATATGAGCATAGACACATAGACACACACAGGTGCAAGAACACACACACATAATAATATACTGAACAAAAATATAAATGCAACATGCAACAATTTTAATCTATTGAAATAAATAAATTAGGCCCTAATCTATGGATTTCACATGACTGGGAATACAGATATGCATCTGTTGGTCACAGATACCTTAAACAAAAAAGGTAGGGGTGTGGATCAGAAAACTAGTCAGTATCTGGTGTGACCACCATTTTCCTCATGCAGCTTGACGCGTATCCTTCGCATAGAGTTGATCAGGCTGTTGATTGTGGCCTGAGGAATGTTGTACCACTCCTCATCAATGGCTGTGTGAAGTTGCTGGATATTGGTGGGAACTGGAACACTCTGTCGTACACGGCGATCCAGAGCATTCCAAACATGCTCAATGGGTGACATGTCTGGTGAGTATGCAGGTCATGGGAGAACTGGGACATTTTCAGCTTCCAGGAATTGTGTAGAGATCCTTGCAACATGGGGTTGTGCATAATCATGCTGAAAGATGAGGTGATGACGGTGGATGAATGACACGACAATGGGCCTCAGGATCTCATCACGGTATCTCTGTGCATTCAAATTGACATCAATAAAATGCAATTGTGTTCGTTGTCTGTAGTTTATGCCTGCCCGTACCATAACCCCACCGCCACCATGGGGAACTCTGTTCACAACATTGACATCAGCAAACTGCTCACTCACACAACGCTATACACGTGGTCTGCGGTTGTGGGGCTGGTTGGACTGACAAACTCTCTAAAATGACTCTCTGGTGGACATTCCTGCAGTCAGTATGCCAATTGCATGCTCCCTCAAAACTTGAGACATCTGTGACATTGTGTTGTGTGACACAACTGCACATTTTAGAGTGGCCTTTTTATTGTCCCCAGCACAAGGTGCACCTGTGTAATGATCATGCTGTTTAATCAGCTTCTTGATATGCCACACCTGTCAGGTGGATGGATTATCTTGTCAAATGAGAAATGCTCACTAATTTGTGCACAATATTTGAGATCAATAAACTTTTTATGCATTTGGAAAATGTCAACGTGGGGCCAACACTTTACATGTTGCGTTTATATTTTGTTCAGTTTTATATGATATATTCTTGCAACGATACACACCAAGTCTCATCATTTGTCATTTTTGACCCCCCCCCCCTATAGATGTGGACCTCAAAGTCCCTCTCCTTCAGAAGCGTAATGATGTCACAACCTTCAAGATGATGACTGACTTTGAGACTCAGCCGGTTCTGTTCATCCCTGACATCCACTTCTCCAGCGTCCAGCGCCATGTGAGTACCCCTATACACTGATCTATGGTCCGTCTTGCATTTGACCTTCTAATGGTTAAGGTTAGGATTTGGGAAGGGTAAGCTGACCCTAGATATGTATCTAAAGGCAACTTCTATCCGGACTTGACAGGGTGAGCATCCTGGGCAGGGTCACCGAATGCAGGGTTATGTAAAGCATGCATACACATAAATTAAATGGTCCCTGTGACATTCAAACTGGTATTAGAGAAGTTTTGATTTCCTGATATACTGTGATAAGGCTGTTATCAGATTAATTGGGACACAATTATAAACGCCAACCATTTTGTTTTGTGTATTCCGAGAAATCAAGCTACACAAGTGGACCACAACAGCCATGCATTTGGAGTTACATCATAGTTCTACTTACTTAATTGCCTCGCAAGTGCAAGGTAGAATTTACTATAGAGTTCCGGTAAGCATACAAATGCTAAAATGAGCGCATACTGGACTTGGTGCAGATTAAATGATACGGATCTTATCAAAGGGCATCTGAATGCAACTCCCACCAGCCCCTGTCTACCACAGAGTCCAAACCACCCACTCCATGTTTCCTTCAGACTTCTAAGAGCCCCTCATTCTGACACTCCTGCACTAAATACCACAGTGTCCTTGAGTGGATGGATATCCCCCCTCTGCCTATGCATTGTTAATAAATGAGTTAGAGACCCAACCTTAGTGTTTGATGTCCAGTGATTTTAAGGGGATCTGCTGTGTATTATTTATTTGTATTTATTTAACCTTTATTTAGCTAGGCAAGTCAGTTAAGAACTAATTCTTATTTACAATGACGGCCTTAGCCGGCCTCCCCGAAACCCGGACGACAGTGGGCCAATAGTGCGCCGCCCTATAGGACTCCCGATCACGGCCGGTTGTGCTACATCGAACCAGGGTCTGCGGTGACGCCTCTAGCACTGAGATGTAGACCGCTGCTCCACTCGGGGGATCAGGGCTGCAAAATTCCAGAAATTTTCACAAAATTCCCAGGTTTTCTGGACTTTTGGAGCGCTGTGTTCTGTCTGTGCCGTGTTGTGACCCTACATACCCAGCGCTCCTCCTATTGGTCATTCCTCCCCAGCTGGTTGGGTCGGGGTGGCAGTCCGAAGACACCACACTGGATTGTTGAACAGAACCATTCTTTTTTTGGTTCCGTTTCACTGTTCCCACCAGCAACATGAAGTTCTGAACCAGTTCGAACCCAACAATAGTATTGGTTCATATTGTTCCTTTCTGTTCCTTTTTAAACCTTTGAAATCAAATATTTTGTACATTTAACTCGATATTAAATTACTTCATCAATCAGTGTGGCTAGAGCTTCTTGCTATGGAGTGGGCAAGCTATTTACATGCATTGGACAGACGAGTGTAGGGGCACAAGATGCAACTAATATTTTGCAGGCGGGGGGAGAGCGAGAGAGGTTGGAGGAGGAGGAGGCTTGGCATCTTGTTGTTATGACATGCATTATCTGCTTTAGGCCCGAAGAATTATACCTACGGAGGAACAGCTTCTATGAAGGAACTTTAAATGTCTTTGAACTTCAGAGTTGGCTTAATGTTGGACCAGCTAGCTAGCTAACAAAGCTTGAGCGGCACCAGAATTGTAGTTTAATAAATCCAATGTGAAATCACTATAGTATCCTTAACTAGCATTGAAAAGATTAACCCATTCGTCTCTGATAAAAAATCTCTCTCCCTAATTTCTGAATTACGCTTGTAAAGTCAGTAGGCTACTAGACTGAGGGGGAGGGGCCTACACACACACACACACACTTCACATTTCAGCTGGCAGGCAGACACTGGAACACGTTTATGAGTGACAGAGAGCGGGATTTGCATAGACGCTTTGTTGCGTTTTTTGTGGGACTGGAACTGAATTTTATGCTATTAATAGTTTCTCATGCTTTTAAAATAACAGTTCTGTTCCAGAACAGTATAGATCACTTTCATTTGCGGTTTTGATTCTGTTCCTCGCAAATGTTTGTTCTTTTCCAGTTTTCGGTTCTGTTCACTGACACTTAGTGATACTTGTCTCTCTCTTGGGGCAGTAGACAAGATCACCATGGACAAGTAGCTCTTCCTGCTTAAGAGCCTATCAGAGAGGAGAGTTGTAGAATCTGATGCCTGGCCAATGTCATTGTCACTTTGCCAGGCCACTTCTGCACTACTTTTGACCAGAGCCCTATGGGCCTTAGTCGAAAGAAGTGCATTTATTCCCTACTTTTGGCCAAAAGAAGTGCACTACATAGGGTATAGGGTGCCATTTCGGATGCAGCCATAGTTTGTTTTGGTTGACTTAAGGTAAGATGTGGGTCAGATTACGTGGTTCCTGGTGGTTAAGCAGTTTCACAACTCCTACTCAGGACAAGGTGACCTCAAAGCAACCAAAACTCACAGGATAGCCTTGCCAATTGGCTTTGTAATCCTGTAATATCATTGGATCAGGGGTTATACAGAGTGGGACTTTCCAGTATGTTCTGATAGGGGGAGATTGGCTTATGTGTGTGTTTATGTGCTAAAGATCTTACATGATGCTTCAATTAATCAAAACATGTTTGGAATCACTCTTATGCATGTATAGCAGATTAAAAAATATATATACTTTTAACACAATTGATTATTTTAAGCCCGGTGCTCTATGAATAAGGCACCTAATACATTATGTCTAGAGTAGACTGCACCTGTGGAACTTGTGACTTGTTTTGACGACAAGGTGAGAGGAGACAAAGGGTTAGGGTTAGGGTAGTGTAGCTCTGTCTGCGTGTGGTATGTCAGGTCTCTCATCATTACCTAACAGCACAACTCTAGCAGTACTCCCAGCAGCGTGACATCACATGGCCCTCAGGTTGGATGCAGGAAGCCTAGTGAAGCATTTTCCCTCGACTTTAATAGCCAAGAATATACAGAGTACACGTAACATGTTTTTAGGTGTCACAAGTTCCAGGGCCCTGTTTGAACACTGTCAATGGATTCTTCCTTCCTTCCTGCTGTGAGGTCATCAGAAATCAGACCGAATTGGTGAAAGACGCATGCATTCACTTATTCAACCTCAATAAATCACTGATATCTCAAGGAAATTAGTAAGGAAGGATGCTTTAGTATGTCATTGCATAGCTCTGAGAATGTTGTCTGTACAGTGGGTCTGTTGCCAACATTGAGAATTAGGATGCACAGTGTTGTTTTCCTGAATCCATATGGCTCTGTGGAATGTTAACTTTGACTGCCCCTGTTGGCTACAGTGGCACCAGGGTCCTGTTCATTAGGTTTAAATGTTTGAAAACATTATTGCAACAGAAAACTAAAATCTGTGTTTCTCATTGGTGGTGTCCCTCCCTGTTTCAGTATGTTTGGTGCCTATTGAACATGACCCAGCTCAATGAGTTCACTGGTTTCTGGGCCACATGGCGCTACTGAGTTTCAGAGTGGACCGAGCTGAAAATAAACCTTTCCTGTTTACTTTTCTGATCCAGCCTGGGGGGAAAACATCTATTTTGGTGCACAACTGGCAACCCAGTAAACCTCCAGCACTTTTATCTGTTACTGATTAGCAGGGTGACTGGGTTTCCTCTGAGAATAGCATACATTGATTTAGCTCTGGTCCAGGGCTCCACCAGTAGAGGAGTGCACACTAGCTAATATTGATTATAGCAAGTTAACGGGTTTATTTCGGGTTCAGAGAGATATCACTCCTCTTGTGCTGCAAGAATGGCCTTCGTTAGGAACTGAACAAGAACATCCTAAAAATACTGTAATTATAGTATATCCAACAAATACTGTAATTATAGTATATCCAACAAATACTGTAATTATAATATATCCAACAAGTCCAATCGTCCTATTTTCTTGCATTTATTTCCAAATGCGGTCCATGTCAGATAAGATCACCTCTTTGATGTGTTGGAATGTGTGTTTTCACCCTTGACCCATATATCACTAATTTCCCTTCTTACTGTCTTTCTCTCCATGCAGCCCTTCTCACAAGAAGATGAAGAGGAAAGGTGAGTTCCTGGAAACACTAGTTTTACACTCGTTTGTCTGTAATTTGACTTAAGTGGATGGAAAACGGCTGGAGAAAATAAAGACAGTATGGCCTAGGACCTTCCTGCTACTTCTCTGGGAAAGAGGCTTGACAGGTGTGTGTGTGTGTGTGTGTGTGTGTGTGTGTAAACACTCTAAGCCAACTTGTCGTGTGTCCGTTGCAGCTCGGGCATGAAGAGATTACCGTACACCAACGAGGATGAATTTGGTTCCCCTCCCAATAAACTGGCCAGAATGGACGAGCCAAAGAAAGGTATGATGTCTGCATGTGGGGAGTTTGTCTTCTATTTGAGTCTACTGTTTGGTCAGTCAGTCAGTCAGTCAGTCAGTCAGTCAGTCAGTCAGACAGACAGACAGACAGACAGGACTTTGTTGTCTGTCTGTCTGTCTGTGTCTGTCTGTGCCCACCAATACACTGTGTATGCACTACTGATGAGGTGTCTCACTGTCACTGTTTACCATCCACTCTGGTATGAGACCAGAGAGAGGGGGAGGTATGCTGAGGGAGGAGTGTGTGAGTGTGTGCGTTGTTGTGAATGTTATGGCTTGCTTCCTGAAGGCCACCTACCCTCCCTACAAACACTGCCACAGACATAGAGTCACATGACTCCTTAAGGCATCCGCATGCTTCCCAGCTGAAACAGTTTGGTAGAGTTTGTGCATATATGATGACGAGATTTTGTGACGTTTCTGTTAGTTTTGGACTGCGGTGAGTTTTTTTTTTTTTCGGCTGTTCTGGCAGACACATTTTTTTCTGGAGGCAAGCCGAAGTTCCGAGCCGAAGTCTACGCCCCCCTTTTTGTCAGTGATTGGTCAACAGTAGAGATTCCTCAATAAAGTCTTTGTTGTCTTTCAACGAGACACGACTCGTTTTCATGCATAATTTTTTCATTGGGAAATACTGCATCAAACATCTTAGTTAGATGTAAAATTGCGCAACTAAGATCTCCTCAGTAAAAATGTATGACAGTTATCTTTGATTAATTCTGACTATTTTGAGGAAGTGTATACTGACTACGGCGTCTCAAAATGGACAAACAGTACTATTGACGCTTTTTTCTCGTAGCAGGGGAAGCTTACTATAGCGAATTATGTCATAGTCACCCCCCAAGTCAGAACCCACACCAGCCTGAACTTAACCATAACCTTAACCTTAATAATGTGGAGTTAATGCCGGAACTTAACCATAACCTTAACCTTAATAATGTGGAGTTAATGCCTGAACTTAACCATAACCTCAACCTTAATAATGTGGAGTTAATGCCTGAACTTAACCATAACCTTAACCTTAATAATGTGGAGTTAATGCCTGAACTTAACCATAACCTCAACCTTAATAATGTGGAGTTAATGCCTGAACTTAACCATAACCTTAACCTTAATAATGTGGAGTTAATGCCTGAACTTAACCATAACCTTAACCTTAATAATGTGGAGTTAATGCCGGAACTTAACCATAACCTTAACCTTAATAATGTGGAGTTAATGCCTGAACTTAACCATAACCTTAACCTTAATAATGTGGAGTTAATGCCTGAACTTAACCATAACCTTAACCTTAATAATGTGGAGTTAATGCCTGAACTTAACCATAACCTTAACCTTAATAATGTGGAGTTAATGCCGGAACTTAACCATAACCTTAACCTTAATAATGTGGAGTTAATGCCGGAACTTAACCATAACCTCAACCTTAATAATGTGGAGTTAATGCCTGAACTTAACCATAACCTTAACCTTAATAATGTGGAGTTAATGCCGGAACTTAACCATAACCTCAACCTTAATAATGTGGAGTTAATGCCTGAACTTAACCATAACCTTAACCTTAATAATGTGGAGTTAATGCCTGAACTTAACCATAACCTTAACCTTAATAATGTGGAGTTAATGCCTGAACTTAACCATAACCTCAACCTTAATAATGTGGAGTTAATGCCTGAACTTAACCATAACCTTAACTTTAATAATGTGGAGTTAATGCCTGAACTTAACCATAACCTTAACCTTAATAATGTGGAGTTAATGCCTGAACTTAACCATAACCTTAACCTTAATAATGTGGAGTTAATGCCTGAACTTAACCATAACCTTAACCTTAATAATGTGGAGTTAATGCCTGAACTTAACCATAACCTTAACCTTAATAATGTGGAGTTAATGCCTGAACTTAACCATAACCTTAACCTTAATAATGTGGAGTTAATGCCTGAACTTAACCATAACCTTAACCTTAATAATGTGGAGTTAATGCCGGAACTTAACCATAACCTCAACCTTAATAATGTGGAGTTAATGCCTGAACTTAACCATAACCTTAACCTTAATAATGTGGAGTTAATGCCTGAACTTAACCATAACCTTAACCTTAATAATGTGGAGTTAATGCCTGAACTTAACCATAACCTTAACCTTAATAATGTGGAGTTAATGCCTGAACTTAACCATAACCTTAACCTTAATAATGTGGAGTTAATGCCTGAACTTAACCATAACCTCAACCTTAATAATGTGGAGTTAATGCCTGAACTTAACCATAACCTCAACCTTAATAATGTGGAGTTAATGCCTGAACTTAACCATAACCTTAACCTTAATAATGTGGAGTTAATGCCGGAACTTAACCATAACCTTAACCTTAATAATGTGGAGTTAATGCCTGAACTTAACCATAACCTCAACCTTAATAATGTGGAGTTAATGCCTGAACTTAACCATAACCTTAACCTTAATAATGTGGAGTTAATGCCTGAACTTAACCATAACCTTAACCTTAATAATGTGGAGTTAATGCCTGAACTTAACCATAACCTCAACCTTAATAATGTGGAGTTAATGCCTGAACTTAACCATAACCTTAACCTTAATAATGTGGAGTTAATGCCTGAACTTAACCATAACCTTAACCTTAATAATGTGGAGTTAATGCCTGAACTTAACCATAACCTCAACCTTAATAATGTGGAGTTAATGCCTGAACTTAACCATAACCTTAACCTTAATAATGTGGAGTTAATGCCTGAACTTAACCATAACCTTAACCTTAATAATGTGGAGTTAATGCCGGAACTTAACCATAACCTTAACCTTAATAATGTGGAGTTAATGCCTGAACTTAACCATAACCTTAACCTTAATAATGTGGAGTTAATGCCTGAACTTAACCATAACCTTAACCTTAATAATGTGGAGTTAATGCCTGAACTTAACCATAACCTTAACCTTAATAATGTGGAGTTAATGCCGGAACTTAACCATAACCTTAACCTTAATAATGTGGAGTTAATGCCGGAACTTAACCATAACCTCAACCTTAATAATGTGGAGTTAATGCCTGAACTTAACCATAACCTTAACCTTAATAATGTGGAGTTAATGCCGGAACTTAACCATAACCTCAACCTTAATAATGTGGAGTTAATGCCTGAACTTAACCATAACCTTAACCTTAATAATGTGGAGTTAATGCCTGAACTTAACCATAACCTTAACCTTAATAATGTGGAGTTAATGCCTGAACTTAACCATAACCTCAACCTTAATAATGTGGAGTTAATGCCTGAACTTAACCATAACCTTAACTTTAATAATGTGGAGTTAATGCCTGAACTTAACCATAACCTTAACCTTAATAATGTGGAGTTAATGCCTGAACTTAACCATAACCTTAACCTTAATAATGTGGAGTTAATGCCTGAACTTAACCATAACCTTAACCTTAATAATGTGGAGTTAATGCCTGAACTTAACCATAACCTTAACCTTAATAATGTGGAGTTAATGCCTGAACTTAACCATAACCTTAACCTTAATAATGTGGAGTTAATGCCTGAACTTAACCATAACCTTAACCTTAATAATGTGGAGTTAATGCCTGAACTTAACCATAACCTTAACCTTAATAATGTGGAGTTAATGCCTGAACTTAACCATAACCTCAACCTTAATAATGTGGAGTTAATGCCTGAACTTAACCATAACCTTAACCTTAATAATGTGGAGTTAATGCCGGAACTTAACCATAACCTTAACCTTAATAATGTGGAGTTAATGCCTGAACTTAACCATAACCTCAACCTTAATAATGTGGAGTTAATGCCTGAACTTAACCATAACCTTAACCTTAATAATGTGGAGTTAATGCCTGAACTTAACCATAACCTTAACCTTAATAATGTGGAGTTAATGCCTGAACTTAACCATAACCTCAACCTTAATAATGTGGAGTTAATGCCTGAACTTAACCATAACCTTAACCTTAATAATGTGGAGTTAATGCCTGAACTTAACCATAACCTCAACCTTAATAATGTGGAGTTAATGCCTGAACTTAACCATAACCTTAACCTTAATAATGTGGAGTTAATGCCTGAACTTAACCATAACCTTAACCTTAATAATGTGGAGTTAATGCCGGAACTTAACCATAACCTCAACCTTAATAATGTGGAGTTAATGCCTGAACTTAACCATAACCTTAACCTTAATAATGTGGAGTTAATGCCTGAACTTAACCATAACCTTAACCTTAATAATGTGGAGTTAATGCCTGAACTTAACCATAACCTTAACCTTAATAATGTGGAGTTAATGCCTGAACTTAACCATAACCTTAACCTTAATAATGTGGAGTTAATGCCTGAACTTAACCATAACCTCAACCTTAATAATGTGGAGTTAATGCCTGAACTTAACCATAACCTCAACCTTAATAATGTGGAGTTAATGCCTGAACTTAACCATAACCTTAACCTTAATAATGTGGAGTTAATGCCGGAACTTAACCATAACCTTAACCTTAATAATGTGGAGTTAATGCCTGAACTTAACCATAACCTCAACCTTAATAATGTGGAGTTAATGCCTGAACTTAACCATAACCTTAACCTTAATAATGTGGAGTTAATGCCTGAACTTAACCATAACCTTAACCTTAATAATGTGGAGTTAATGCCTGAACTTAACCATAACCTCAACCTTAATAATGTGGAGTTAATGCCTGAACTTAACCATAACCTTAACCTTAATAATGTGGAGTTAATGCCTGAACTTAACCATAACCTCAACCTTAATAATGTGGAGTTAATGCCTGAACTTAACCATAACCTTAACCTTAATAATGTGGAGTTAATGCCTGAACTTAACCATAACCTCAACCTTAATAATGTGGAGTTAATGCCTGAACTTAACCATAACCTCAACCTTAATAATGTGGAGTTAATGCCTGAACTTAACCATAACCTTAACCTTAATAATGTGGAGTTAATGCCTGAACTTAACCATAACCTCAACCTTAATAATGTGGAGTTAATGCCTGAACTTAACCATAACCTTAACCTTAATAATGTGGAGTTAATGCCTGATCTTAACCATAACCTTAACCTTAATAATGTGGAGTTAATGCCGGAACTTAACCATAACCTTAACCTTAATAATGTGGAGTTAATGCCTGAACTTAACCATAACCTTAACCTTAATAATGTGGAGTTAATGCCTGAACTTAACCATAACCTCAACCTTAATAATGTGGAGTTAATGCCGGAACTTAACCATAACCTTAACCTTAATAATGTGGAGTTAATGCCTGAACTTAACCATAACCTTAACCTTAATAATGTGGAGTTAATGCCTGAACTTAACCATAACCTTAACCTTAATAATGTGGAGTTAATGCCGGAACTTAACCATAACCTCAACCTTAATAATGTGGAGTTAATGCCTGAACTTAACCATAACCTTAACCTTAATAATGTGGAGTTAATGCCTGAACTTAACCATAACCTTAACCTTAATAATGTGGAGTTAATGCCTGAACTTAACCATAACCTTAACCTTAATAATGTGGAGTTAATGCCTGAACTTAACCATAACCTTAACCTTAATAATGTGGAGTTAATGCCTGAACTTAACATTAAACAATTTGAAATTTGACATTTGGAACAACTTCGAAATGTGACTTTTGAGAAACATGGATGAACGTTGAATTCTGACACAAGACTGTGAGAGCTGGTAGACACACACACCCTTGTACTAGGGCTGCCAAATTCCCTTTGATATCATATCCAGTGTCAGAACACCAATAGCTCTATTTAGAGAACATCTATTCTGAGTATCATGTTGGAGTGAATGTGGGTGGGCAGCGTGGTGAGTGCCTGAATATCCTCCATGTGTGGGAAGTTACACCCCAGCCCTCCCTAAGCAGTATACTGACTGGCTCAGGATGACAGACTGGGGCTGAGTTTGACCAGGTATCCGGCCAATGCTAACCCAGAGGTCTTGGAAGAGGCCGGGCAGACGACAAATCTGTGGTCAAGAGAATGACTTGGTTTTCCAGAGGGACCAGAGCCTTGAGTTTGGCCCCCTCCCAGACTGGAATGGAAAGGAGGTCATGGGGGCAGGTGGTTGTTAGTTAGTCATTGTGGTTTGGGTGTCAGACTGCTGTGTGTGCGTGCGTGTGTAGCAGGAGGAAGCTGTACTCGCTAGGCAAGTAGCGTGACGTCCGTTGCACGTATGCATGTTCACGTGCACGCGTGTGTGTGTGTGTGTGTACGTGAGTGTACATGTGTGTGTGTGTGTTTGTGTGTATGTGGGTTATTGTCCCAGATCTGATAGAACACTGTGTGAGGTCACTTGAGACAGGGACATAGTGAGAAGCTCAGTCCAAACCCACATATAGGGCCTCTCCACCAGTCAAGCTGCTTAGTGTCAGCAAGAACATATATCTGACTCTGCCAACAAGTTCATGTGCTGTGTGATTTGGGCTGTGTCTCCTGCTAGCCCCATTTGAGTGTGTCTGTGTGTATATTTATGTATGTTTGTGTATGTCCCTGTGTGTGTGTGTGTGTGTGTGTGTGTGTGTGTGTGTGTGTGTGTGTGTGTGTGTGTGTGTGATCAATATGTCTCACGGCACCCCTCCTCTCTCCTAGTTCTGCTGTATGTGCGTAAGGATACAGAGGAGGTGTTTGATGCTGTTATGTTGAAGAACCCAACACTGAAAGGCCTGGTGGAAGCAGTAAGTTTCTACGTAATACACCTTGAGCAGTCATAATATTATTGTAAGAAACACAGTAATATAGCAATTAAGCCTTACAGTTAATCGTCATTGTATGTGGCCCGTGCAGGAATCAAACCCACAACCCTAGTGCTCCAAACAACTGCAGGTTCAGAAACACAATCCTCCACTAAAGTTTACGAAACAGACCACTTTACCCATAAAGCCAAACTTCACACCCCACATAACCACCATGATAGTGGCTTAGATACAGGGTTAGTCTGTCCCTAGTGGGGTTTCATAGGGACAGTCAGGGAGGGACACACAGGGAGACAGCCAGACATATGGCTGGTCACATCGCATCACACTAGTGACACTAGTGTGGGTGGCTCTGTTTGTGTCACAGCCCATTCTGCCATGCAAACTCCTCTACCGTCTACAGCGTATACCGTCTACCCTGTCTACCGTCTACCCTGTCTACCCTGTCTACCGTCTACCCTGTCTACCGTCTGCCCCGTCTACCGTCTGCCCCGTCTACCGTCTACCCCTGTCTACCGTCTACCCTGTCTACCGTCTGCCCCTGTCTACCCCCGTATACCGTCTACCCCCGTCTACCCCCGTCTACCCCCGTCTACCGTCTGCCCCCGTCTACCGTCTGCCCCTGTCTACCGTCTACCCCCGTCTACCCCCGTCTACCCCCGTCTACCCCCGTCTACCCCCGTCTACTGTCTACCCCCGTCTACCGTCTACCCCCGTCTACCCCGTCTACCCTGTCTACCGTCTACCCCAGTCTACCGTCTACCCCCGTCTACCCCCGTCTACTGTCTACCCCCGTCTACCGTCTACCCCCGTCTACCCCGTCTACCCTGTCTACCGTCTACCCCAGTCTACCCCCGTCTACCGTCTACCCCCGTCTACCCCCGTCTACCCCCGTCTACCCTGTCTACTGTCTACCCCCGTCTACCGTCTAACCCCGTCTACCCCCGTCTACCCCCGTCTACCCCCGTCTACCCTGTCTACTGTCTACCCCCGTCTACCGTCTACCCCCGTCTACCCTGTCTACCCCCGTCTACCCCCGTCTACCCTGTCTACTGTCTACCCCCGTCTACCGTCTACCCCCGTCTACCCCCGTCTACCCCCGTCTACCCTGTCTACCGTCTACCCCCGTCTACCCCCGTCTACTGTCTACCCCCGTCTACCGTCTACCCCCGTCTACCCTGTCTACTGTCTACCCCCGTCTACCCTGTCTACTGTCTACCCCCGTCTACCGTCTACCCCCGTCTACCGTCTACCCCCGTCTACCGTCTACCCCCGTCTACCCCCGTCTACCCCCGTCTACCCTGTCTACCGTCTACCCCCGTCTACCCCGTCTACCCCCGTCTACCCCCGTCTATCCTGTCTACTGTCTACCCCCGTCTACCGTCTACCCCCGTCTACCCCGTCTACCGTCTACCCCCGTCTACCCCGTCTACCCTGTCTACCGTCTACCCCCGTCTACCCCCGTCTACCCTGTCTACCGTCTACCCCCGTCTACCCCCGTCTACTGTCTACCCCCGTCTACCCCCGTCTACCCCGTCTACCCTGTCTACCGTCTACCCCCGTCTACCCTGTCTACCGTCTACCCCAGTCTACCCCCGTCTACCGTCTACCCCCGTCTACCCCCGTCTACCCTGTCTACCCCCGTCTACCCCCGTCTACCCCCGTCTACCCTGTCTACCCCCGTCTACCCCCGTCTACCCCCGTCTACCCCCGTCTACCCTGTCTACTGTCTACCCCCGTCTACCCCCGTCTACCCCCGTCTACCCCCGTCTACCGTCTACCCCCGTCTACTGTCTACCCCCGTCTACCGTCTACCCCCGTCTACCCTGTCTACTGTCTACCCCCGTCTACCCTGTCTACTGTCTACCCCCGTCTACCGTCTACCCCCGTCTACCGTCTACACCCGTCTACCGTCTACCCTGTCTACCCCCGTCTACCCCCGTCTACCCCCGTCTACCCCCGTCTACCCTGTCTACCGTCTACCCCCGTCTACCCCCGTCTACCGTCTACCCCCGTCTACCCTGTCTACTGTCTACCCCCGTCTACCGTCTACCCCCGTCTACCCCGTCTACCGTCTACCCCCGTCTACCCCGTCTACCCTGTCTACCGTCTACCCCCGTCTACCCCCGTCTACCCTGTCTACCGTCTACCCCCGTCTACCCCCGTCTACTGTCTACCCCCGTCTACCGTCTACCCCCGTCTACCCCGTCTACCCTGTCTACCGTCTACCCCCGTCTACCCCGTCTACCCTGTCTACCGTCTACCCCAGTCTACCCTCGTCTACCGTCTACCCCCGTCTACCCCCGTCTACCCCCGTCTACCGTCTACCCCCGTCTACCCCCGTCTACCCCCGTCTACCCCCGTCTACCCCGTCTACCCTGTCTACCCCCGTCTACCCCCGTCTACCCCGTCTACCCTGTCTACCCCCGTCTACCCCGTCTACCGTCTACCCCGTCTACCGTCTACCCCCGTCTACCGTCTACCCCCGTCTACCCTGTCTACCGTCTACCCCCGTCTACCGTCTACCCCCGTCTACCCTGTCTACTGTCTACCCCCGTCTACCGTCTACCCCCGTCTACCCCGTCTACCGTCTACCCCCATCTACCCCGTCTACCCTGTCTACCGTCTACCCCCGTCTACCCCCGTCTACCCTGTCTACCGTCTACCCCCGTCTACCCCCGTCTACTGTCTACCCCCGTCTACCGTCTACCCCCGTCTACCCCGTCTACCCTGTCTACCGTCTACCCCAGTCTACCCCCGTCTACCGT
Organism: Thymallus thymallus; assembly: GCA_023634145.1. Taxonomy (NCBI): domain Eukaryota; kingdom Metazoa; phylum Chordata; class Actinopteri; order Salmoniformes; family Salmonidae; genus Thymallus; species Thymallus thymallus. The sequence continues at coordinate 36,876,853 of CM042405.1, forward strand.
CTACCCCCGTCTACCCCCGTCTACCCCCGTCTACCCCCGTCTACCGTCTACCCCCGTCTACCCCCGTCTACCCCCGTCTACCCCCGTCTACCCCGTCTACCCTGTCTACCCCCGTCTACCCCCGTCTACCCCGTCTACCCTGTCTACCCCCATCTACCCCGTCTACCGTCTACCCCGTCTACCGTCTACCCCCGTCTACCGTCTACCCCCGTCTACCCCGTCTACCCTGTCTACCCCCGTCTATCCTGTCTACCGTCTACCCCCGTCTACCCCCGTCTACCGTCTACCCCCGTCTACCCCCGTCTACCCCCGTCTATCCTGTCTACTGTCTACCCCCGTCTACCGTCTACCCCCGTCTACCCCGTCTACCGTCTACCCCCGTCTACCCCGTCTACCCTGTCTACCGTCTACCCCCGTCTACCCCCGTCTACCCTGTCTACCGTCTACCCCCGTCTACCCCCGTCTACTGTCTACCCCCGTCTACCCCCGTCTACCCCGTCTACCCTGTCTACCGTCTACCCCCGTCTACCCTGTCTACCGTCTACCCCAGTCTACCCCCGTCTACCGTCTACCCCCGTCTACCCCCGTCTACCCTGTCTACCCCCGTCTACCCCCGTCTACCCCCGTCTACCCTGTCTACCCCCGTCTACCCCCGTCTACCCCCGTCTACCCCCGTCTACCCTGTCTACTGTCTACCCCCGTCTACCCCCGTCTACCCCCGTCTACCCCCGTCTACCCCCGTCTACCCTGTCTACCGTCTACCCCCGTCTACTGTCTACCCCCGTCTACCGTCTACCCCCGTCTACCCTGTCTACTGTCTACCCCCGTCTACCCTGTCTACTGTCTACCCCCGTCTACCGTCTACCCCCGTCTACCGTCTACACCCGTCTACCGTCTACCCTGTCTACCCCCGTCTACCCCCGTCTACCCCCGTCTACCCCCGTCTACCCTGTCTACCGTCTACCCCCGTCTACCCCCGTCTACCGTCTACCCCCGTCTACCCTGTCTACTGTCTACCCCCGTCTACCGTCTACCCCCGTCTACCCCGTCTACCCTGTCTACCGTCTACCCCCGTCTACCCCCGTCTACCCTGTCTACCGTCTACCCCCGTCTACCCCCGTCTACTGTCTACCCCCGTCTACTGTCTACCCCCGTCTACCCCGTCTACCCTGTCTACCGTCTACCCCCGTCTACCCCGTCTACCCTGTCTACCGTCTACCCCAGTCTACCCTCGTCTACCGTCTACCCCCGTCTACCCCCGTCTACCCCCGTCTACCGTCTACCCCCGTCTACCGTCTACCCCCGTCTACCCCCGTCTACCCCCGTCTACCCCCGTCTACCCCCGTCTACCCCCGTCTACCCCGTCTACCCTGTCTACCCCCGTCTACCCCGTCTACCGTCTACCCCGTCTACCGTCTACCCCCGTCTACCGTCTACCCCCGTCTACCCTGTCTACCGTCTACCCCCGTCTACCCTGTCTACTGTCTACCCCCGTCTACCGTCTACCCCCGTCTACCCCGTCTACCGTCTACCCCCATCTACCCCGTCTACCCTGTCTACCGTCTACCCCCGTCTACCCCCGTCTACCCTGTCTACCGTCTACCCCCGTCTACCCCCGTCTACCGTCTACCCCCGTCTACCGTCTACCCCCGTCTACCCCGTCTACCCTGTCTACCGTCTACCCCAGTCTACCCCCGTCTACCGTCTACCCCCGTCTACCCCCGTCTACCCCCGTCTACCCCCGTCTACCGTCTACCCCCGTCTACCCCCGTCTACCCCCGTCTACCCCCGTCTACCCCGTCTACCCTGTCTACCCCCGTCTACCCCCGTCTACCCCGTCTACCCTGTCTACCCCCGTCTACCCCGTCTACCGTCTACCCCGTCTACCGTCTACCCCCGTCTACCGTCTACCCCCGTCTACCCCGTCTACCCTGTCTACCCCCGTCTACCCCCTTCTACCTTCTACCCCCGTCAACCATCTGCACCCGTCTACCGTCTACCCATGTCTACCGTCTACCCTGTCTACCGTCTACCCTGTCTACCCTGTCTACCGTCTACCCTGTCTACCGTGGTCTCTGATTGGGTCTCTGATTGTCTGTGTAATCATTCAGCCTTCCCTTCAGGCTGTGGTTGTGATTAGGGGGTGTGTCTGGCGTAGAGCACTAAAACAAAGGGTGTAGGGTACATCCATCAGCAGGGGACACCGGGCTCGACATGGGGCCCCAACCGCCTCCACAACAGGGCCTCTTAGTTTCCCGGGGAGGGAGAGTGGGCAGCTGGGGGGCAAAGGGAGGAAAAGATACCATCGTTTCTTCCCGTGTCTCTTCTCTTCCTGGTTGAATTTAGCTTCTGTTTAAGTGCTTCTGCCATTCGACCTGATTGATCTTTTCTTTAATAATATATTTTTATTCATAGAAGAATCAATTTAAAAAATCATTTTTACCCCCCAAGTCATTGCATTGAGTTCCATTATAAAGGAGTCATTGAGTTACATTATAAAGGAGTCATTGAGTTACATTATAAAGGAGTCATTGAGTTACATTATAAAGGAGTCATTGAGTTCCATTATAAAGGAGTCATTGAGTTACATTATAAAGGAGTCATTGAGTTACATTATAAAGGAGTCATTGAGTTACATTATAAAGGAGTCATTGAGTTCCATTATAAAGGAGTCATTGAGTTACATTATAAAGGAGTCATTGAGTTCCATTATAAAGGAGTCATTGAGTTACATTATAAAGGAGTCATTGAGTTACATTATAAAGGAGTCATTGAGTTCCATTATAAAGGAGTCATTGAGTTACATTATAAAGGAGTCATTGAGTTACATTATAAAGGAGTCATTGAGTTCCATTATAAAGGAGTCATTGAGTTCCATTATAAAGGAGTCATTGAGTTACATTATAAAGGAGTCATTGAGTTACATTATAAAGGAGTCATTGAGTTACATTATAAAGGAGTCATTGAGTTCCATTATAAAGGAGTCATTGAGTTACATTATAAAGGAGTCATTGAGTTACATTATAAAGGAGTCATTGAGTTACATTATAAAGGAGTCATTGAGTTCCATTATAAAGGAGTCATTGAGTTACATTATAAAGGAGTCATTGAGTTCCATTATAAAGGAGTCATTGAGTTACATTATAAAGGAGTCATTGAGTTCCATTATAAAGGAGTCATTGAGTTACATTATAAAGGAGTCATTGAGTTACATTATAAAGGAGTCATTGAGTTACATTATAAAGGAGTCATTGAGTTCCATTATAAAGGAGTCATTGAGTTCCATTATAAAGGAGTCATTGAGTTACATTATAAAGGAGTCATTGAGTTACATTATAAAGGAGTCATTGAGTTACATTATAAAGGAGTCATTGAGTTACATTATAAAGGAGTCATTGAGTTACATTATAAAGGAGTCATTGAGTTACATTATAAAGGAGTCATTGAGTTACATTATAAACACCAGACCTCGGTTCATACATTCTCTTCTTTCACTGGATAACAAGTCTTTGTTGCTCCGCTTCTTCTAGATATCAGAGAAATACAACGTGCCGCTCGAGAAAGTGGGGAAAGTCTACAAGAAATGCAAGAAAGGGTAAGTGGTTCACATCTATGGTTAAGTCTATTTACCATGATTAAGATCCTTATACAACAAGTAAAAGTTAGAATTGTTAAGAATCAGGCTTTTTATGTTATGTTATATTACATACTAGGATAATAACCATAGAAATAGACTAACTAGATTCTATTTCTACAATACTAACATCCACATCTGTCCCTCTATTAGGATTCTAGTCAACATGGATGACAACATCATCAAACACTACTCCAATGAAGACACCTTCCAGATCGCCATGGAGGAGCTAGGGGGCGTGTACAAACTCACCCTAACTGAAATCTGATTGGCCCAAAGGGAGGCGTGGGGAGTTATTGACACTGTCACCGCCTAGTCCACAAAGACTGTGGACATAGGGCAGCTTGGAAAGTTGTTGTAAATGTAAAGACTTGTGGTTTACACATACACATGACCTTAGCCCAGTCACCGAACGTGAACAGAATATCTCTTGACACAATATCTACAGTCTACTAGCATGGGACTACATTAACTGTCCACCTGTCTGAGAGACCGTGTGCTTTGTTATCTGCTCTTATATGATGATGGCATTGTGTCTATGGCTTGATGTAGACTTTTGATACATTTTGTGTACCTTTTGTATATAAGAATCGTGTGTAACAGGAAGCCCTCTTCGTTTTGTAATAGATATGTAATATATATGTATGTAAAGGCCATTTGAGAATCTTTGTTACAGTTCAGTATGTACGGCTATAGTAACTCTCACGCTATGCAGACCAAACTTTCTCTCAGTATCTTTGTGCTGTACATGGAATACGTAAGAGAAACAGGCTAATAACGCACTGCTTTTGACATTAGCATTAGCATCATAGCAGAGTGGTTGGAGATGTTTTTATTTTTTTTTATTGAACCTTTACTTAACTAGGCAAGTCAGTTAAGAACAAATTCTTATTTACGATGACGGCCCACCCCGGACAAACTCGCTCATAAGCTATCCTTATGCCTCAGATTCCTACGGCGAAGGCCTTGCCAAACACAACAGGAAGCAAGCTAGCTATCCTCATGCCTCAGAGCGCATCGTGCCAGGCCCCCTTGGAACTACACATAGCACTGAAGATAGATCTTAATTGATAAATAGGATATTTAGCACACAAAGTAGGGATCGCGAACACTATATTGTACTGTAAATAGAGGGGTTGGTTCACTATATTGATTCGAAACATCCTGCAGTATTTAGTATGTATGCATGTACACTCAGTCTGGCAGTTAGTATGATATGATCTGTGTTTGTTGCTACTGTATCTGTGTTGAGTATGAGCATGTACTGCATGTGGTTTCTGAATAGAATCTAGAGCCAACATTTTCCCTTGTAACGCTTTAGCATATGGCCAAAAGTATTACATGTTTTTTGTTAAGTATAAGAAAAAAGTATCAACCCTTCACTCGCACAGCTATGGCCTGAATAGGTTTTTAGAACAGGTTGCAGACTCACAACAAAATAGACTTGAGAATGTCTATTAGTGCACAGGAAGTTCAGTAAGTCAGATAGTTAAGGTCAAGCACATTCATATTGACAGATTCTCCCTGTGTATTTGTATACACACATCAGATACAGTAATAATGCAATACATTACATGTGTCCATTTGAAAATGTTGAAAAAAATGTGTCCTTGTGTAGAAGCTCCTTTTATACCAGAGTACTTCATGTGTATATATTTATTAAGAGAATGGGAAATGGGTTATTTTTTACCGTATATATCAAACAGAATGTTACTATTATTCCTTAATACAGTGTTTTATTATGTTTCTTGTTTTATATGAATTGTTCTAACCTAGTATTTACATGTCGAGGGTGTCTTTGTTTTAACTACTTTTTTCAGATGTTGGGAATATTCTCATGTATCATATACTGTCCAATTAAAAAAACTCCATTAGCTGTACTGGTGGTCTGTGTGTTGGTGTCTCATGTCCCAAATGGCCCCCTATTCCCTATATAGTGCACTACTTTTCACCAGAGGGTGCCACTCGGTGTTGGGCCTTGGCTTCATTAACATTCCTCTTTAGCTCTAGAGCAAACTCAGCCATGGCTGGAGCTCCAGTCTTCCACAGGTCCATATGTCTGGGCACCAACCACAAAGCCCCACTGACAGGAAACAGGCGTGAAAACAGTAACACTCTCGCTCGCCAGTCACCACATTGCTCTGAAAACACACTAATGTCCTCAAATGGCCTCGCTGACGTAGTCCCTCCATCTGCCTGTCCCACAAAAGATACAGCACTAGTGGTAAGGCATGTATGGTACAGTACACACTATTCAGACTGAAGTATATTTGGGTACTACAGTACAGTTTTCAGACAAGTTGGTCTATAGAAACAGGTGAATGCAGCAGAGACATAAGCACACACAGTAAGGTACAATAGGCCTAGTGCTAATGTGACAGTTGAAATTAACCTAACCTTTTATGATGTAAGGATAGGGGCTTTCCTTTTCTCCAGTTCAAAGTGATGTAGAATCTACAGACTTCAGAAGACTGGATACTTCCATGGCGTTTATTTCGATTTCTATGGCCTATGGTATTATCAAACTGTACCTGGGCCAACACTCAAAAAAATGAGGGGTTCAACAAGGGTTCTTCTAACATCCTCAAAGTTCTTCGAAGAACCTTATAGTTCTTGGCACGGAAAATTGCCCTCAAAAATGTCTTCCAGGAAGGATCCCCATTAGCTGTTACAAAATCAGCAGCTACTCTTCCTGGGGTCCACACAAAACATGAAACATGAGCCGTTTACCCCACCGGTGCCCAGTCCGGGCCCGGTCATAAGGAGGGGGCACGGGAGAAAACTGTCCACTTCGCCGGAGCCAGAGCCGCCCCCGACGGACTAGTCTTCCCTCCCTATTAACCCCCCCCCCCATGTTTTTGTTGTTGGCGTCCGGGTGTCCGCGCCTTGGGGGGGGTACTGTCAGGCTCTGGCCATAGAGAAACCTATTTGCTTCTCTATGTAGCCATGGTCAGAGTCTGACAGGTCTATTCTTTCTGTTTCTGGTGGTGGTTTGTGTTGGATCCCTAATTAGAGGCAGCTGCTGTGCATCGTCTCTAATTAGGGATCCTACATAGGTTTGTATGTTCCACACCGGGGATGTGGATCGTTATCGTGTATGTATATTTCGCAGGTCACGGTGAAAAGAAGTGAGTACGTTGTTGGTTTGTTTTTGTAACATTTGTGATTCTTTTGATTGTATAGTTTGTCATTTTGAGTTGGTTTAAATAAATGTCGAACTACAATCCCTGCGCTGCACCTTGGTCTCTCTCACTACCGACTCGTGACAATTATCTAAGTGAGTCTCAGAAATGGTTAATATATGAATGTTATCTGATGTTAGCAAGTTATTGATTTCATTAACCTTATTTCTAAGGCTACATATACAGTATTAATATGGGCTATTCCCAGCCCTTTCCTGGGTGGTTTATCAAAGAAAGACATAATATGGAAAAGAGCAAACAAAGCAAGAGAAAAAATATATACATTCAGCAGTCCATTAATCAATTTGTGTGTGTGTGCTGCAGGGTTGAAGCTACGAACCCATAGGCTTGGCTCTCTCATCCCTTCCAGGCTTCTGAGAGGGAGGGTTGGCAATGAGCCTGTCATAGCGGATGTAAGCAATGTCCTCACGCGCTCTGGCAGCTTCATGGCTGGGATAAATTCTTTCCTTTTCTGGCGCACAGCTTCAGGATAGTCCTTGTTGAGGAAGATATACGTTCCTCTCAAGTTCTTGTCTCTTTCCAGAACAGCTACCTTGTCCGTGAACCTCAGGAACTGGACCACTATCAGCCTGGGCCTGTCACCTGGGCCGGAGGTGGGTTTTCCAGTCCTGTGGGCGAGCTCCACCTCAATCTTCCTGTGGTCCATCTTCAATTTCTCAGAGATCATTTCCCTCACTTTGTCCTCAGACTCCGTCCAGGTCTCATGTGGAGATTCTGCAAATCCGTCCAGAAACGTGTTATTCCCCTTTGATTGTCCCTCGAGTCTGATTTATCCATCATTTTTATAATGGATTCATACACAGAACTGATGTCATCTCTCAATGACCTACAGATTACTGTCATCTTGCCATTATCCTGTTTCAACTCATCTAGCTGACCTTGGGAGAACTGCAAGCTGAAGCTATTTTGTTGTTGTTGTAACAACTGCTTGTAGAACTCTTTTTGTTTGTTTAAAAGATCCTTCACCTGAGATAGAGAGATACCACTGTCCTCAACAGTACACCCGCTGGAGTTTAACAAGGGTTCTTCTAAGATCCTCAAAGTTCTTTGAATAACTATAGGGTTCTTGGCACTGAAAATGGCCCCCAAAAGGTTCTTCCAAGAACCCCATAGGAGGTGGGGTTAATTGAGGAACCTCCAAAGTTGGTAGGGTTTCTTGCAGGAACCTAACCGCCCAACTGAAACATTTGGATTTGATTTTGAAAGGGCAGCAGGTTCTTCAAAAGGTTCTTTGAGATCCATTAAAAGGGGTTCTTTAAAGAACTTATAGGTGTTCCCCCGCAATTTAAATTTGGAGAACCCCTAAAGGATACTCCAGGAACAGTTTATTTTTAGAGTGTATGAAGTGGCTCATTGGATCTGAGACACCCTAAGTACACCATCCAACAAGACAGACCGACAGAGAGCCCTAAATGGCTGTGGATGTGAATGAGCCTGGCCTGCTATAACCAGAGAATGATTCTGCGAAAGCAATCTAAATCTGGGGTTGAGTGGGTGGACAGAGTAGAGCTATACAGCCATGACTGAGCCACTAACTGATATTTCTGGATATGGATATGAGAGGCAAGGCAGACACATTTAGTTTGACTTCCACACAGTCAAGCCTCAGGCACTACCCTTGAGCGCGAAACCATCTGCTCTCTTCTCCCTCTCTTCCTCTCTCCCTCTTGTCTGGCACAGGTCAGGGTAAAGGAGGAACACCCAAGAAGAGAGGCAATGTCCTGTAAAGTCCTTCTTGGCTGGGGTCCATAGACTCTGCACTTAGGGAGAGAGAGGCAGACTTGAATAGCTTGAGGGAAGTAGTGCCAGAGACTTAATGGGCCTGGGAAGACATGGTGACATGGTTGCTTAGCAACTTGAGTGGCATTTTCTCAGAATGTCCTGCTTTATATGTTTATTTCACCTTTATTTAACCAGGTAGGTTTTATTTCACCTTTATTTAACCAGGTAGGTTTTATTTCACCTTTATTTAACCAGGTAGGTTTTATTTCACCTTTATTTAACCAGGTAGGTCAGTTGAGAACAAGTTCTCATTTACAACTGCGACCTGGCCAAGACGAAGCCAAGCAGTGCGACAAAAAACAACACAGAGTTACACAGTAAACAAACGTACAGTCAATAACACAATAGAGAATCTATATACAGAGTGCAAAATGTAGTAACGTTAGGAAGGTAGGACAATAAATAGACCATAGTGGCGAGATAAATTACAAATTATCATTAACACTGGACTGATAGATGTGTAGATGATGATGTGCAAATAGAGATACTGGAGTACAAATGAGCAAAAATATCAATATGGGGATGAGGTAGTAGTGTGGGCTATTTACAGAAGGGCTATATACAGGTGCAGTGATCGATAAGCAGCTCTGACAGCTGATGCTTAAAGTTAGTGAGGGAGATGGTAGTCTCCAGCTTCAAGGATTTTTGTAATTTGTTCCAGTCATTGGCAGCAGAGAACTGGAAGGAATGGCGGCCAAAGGAGGTGTTGGCTTTGGGGGTGACCAGTGAGATATACCTGCTGGAGCGCATGCTACGGGTGGGTGTTGCTATGGTGACCAGTGAGCTGAGATAGGGCGGGGATTTACCTAGTAAAGACTTATAGATGACCTGGAGCCAGTGGGTTTTACGACGAATATGTAGTGAGGGCCAATCAACGAGAGAACACAGGTCGCAGTGGTGGGTAGTATATGGGGCTTTGGTAACAAAATGGATGGTACTGTGATAGACTACATCCAATTTGCTGAGTAGAGTGTTGGAGGCTAGTTTGTAAATGACATCGCCGAAGTCAAGGATCGGTAGGATAGTCAGTTTTTTTGTTTGGCAGCATGAGTGAAGGAGGCTTTGTTGCGAAATAGGAAGCCAATTTTAGATTTAATTTTGGATTGGAGATGATTAATTGTTTGGACAGTAAGACAGACTTTGGACCTCAGATGTGGGTCAACACGTGTATTTTAATCAGTGATGGTTCTGTTTTAGTCTGGGTGTCTGTGCGAGATTGATAGGGATATTGTAATAAACATCCTGTATCAGTTGTCTAATGGTGTTGTTTAGTCCTAATGTGTGGACTCACTGTGAGGACTATCGAGTGAAAGTGATTGGTTGGTTCTTAGGCGTTTGTTCATATAGTAGTAGGACATTCTCGATCACACAAGTCATGATTAACAACACAGTTTAAAATACTGCTTGGAAATGGTGACTAATACATTATTGTGGAAAGAATTCCTGTATACAGTGTAGCTTCTCAGAACCCCTGCTGTACCCATACTTCAACAATTCCTTTTTAGTCTTGTATTGGAAAGGGGATACCTAGTCAGTCCCACAACAGAACGCATTAAACCACTTGTGAGGTCAACTCACTCACTCATTCACTCACTCACTCACTCACTCACTCACTCACTCACTCACTCACTCACTCACTCACTCACTCACTCACTCACTCACTCACTCACTCACTCACTCACTCACTCCTTGAATATCATTTACATTTTTACAGTTGAGTCATTTAGCAGTTATCTTCATCTTCAGATAGCTAGGTGAGACACCACATTGATAGATATATACAGTGCCTTCGGAAAGTATTCAGACCACTTGACTTTTTCCTTACTCTAAAATTAAATTGTTTTTTTCCCTCATCAATCTACACACAATACCCCATAATGACATCAATCTACACACAATACCCCATAATGACATCAATCTACCCACAATACCCCATAATGACATCAATCTACACACAATACCCCATAATGACATCCATCTACACACAATACCCCATAATGACATCCATCTACACACAATACCCCATAATGACATCCATCTGCACACAATACCCCATAATGACATCAATCTACACACAATACCCCATAATGACATCAATCTACACACAATACCCCATAATGACATCAATCTACACACAATACCCCATAATGACATCAATCTACACACAATACCCCATAATGACATCAATCTACACACAATACCCCATAATGACATCAATCTACACACAATACCCCATAATGACATCAATCTACACACAATACCCCATAATGGCATCAATCTACACACAATACCCCATAATGACATCAATCTACACACAATACCCCATAATGACATCAATCTACACACAATACCCCATAATGACATCAATCTACACACAATACCCAATAATGACATCAATCTACACACAATACCCCATAATGACATCAATCTACACACAATACCCCATAATGACATCAATCTACCCACAATACCCCATAATGACATCAATCTACACACAATACCCCATAATGACATCCATCTACACACAATACCCCATAATGACATCCATCTACACACAATACCCCATAATGACATCCATCTGCACACAATACCCCATAATGACATCAATCTACACACAATACCCCATAATGACATCAATCTACACACAATACCCCATAATGACATCAATCTACACACAATACCCCATAATGACATCAATCTACACACAATACCCCATAATGACATCAATCTACACACAATACCCCATAATGACATCAATCTACACACAATACCCCATAATGACATCAATCTACACACAATACCCCATAATGGCATCAATCTACACACAATACCCCATAATGACATCAATCTACACACAATACCCCATAATGACATCAATCTACACACAATACCCCATAATGACATCAATCTACACACAATACCCAATAATGACATCAATCTACACACAATACCCCATAATGACATCAATCTACACACAATACCCCATAATGACAAGCAAAAACTGGTTTTTAGATTTTTTTGCAAAAGAATATATAAAAAAACTGAAATATTACATTTACATAAGTATTCAGACCCTTTACTCAGTACTTTGTTGAAGTAGCTTTGGCAGCGATTACAGCATCGAGTCTTCTTGGGTATTACGTTACAAGCTTGGCACACCTGTATTTGGAGAGTTTCTCACATTCTTCTCTGTAGATTCTCTCAAGCTGTGTCAGGTTGCTGCACAGCTATTTTCAGGTCTCTCCAGAGATGTTCGAACAGGTTCAAGTCCAGGCTCTGGCTGGGCCAATCAAGGACATTCAGAGACTTGTCCCGAAGTCACTACTGGGTTGTCTTGCATGTGTAATTAGGGTTGTTGTCCTGTTGGAAGGTGAACCGTCGCCCCGGTCTGATGTCCTGAGCTCTTTGGAGCAGGTTTTCATCAAGGATCTCTCTGTACTTTGCTCTGTTCATCTTTGCCTCGATCCTGACTAGTCTCCCTGGTACCTGCCGATGAAAACACTCCACAGAAAGATGCTGATAGCCACCTTGCTTCACCGTAGGGATGGTGCCAGGTTTCCTCCAGACGTGATGTGACGCTCAATCTTGGTTTCATCAGACCAGAGAATCTTGTTTCTCATGGTCTGAGAGTCTTTAGGTGCCTTTTGGCAAACTCCAAGCGGGTGGAGTGGCTTCAGTCTGTCCACTCTACCTTAAAGGCCTGATGGGTGGAGTGCTGCAGAGATTGATGTCCTTCTGGAAGGTTCTTCCATCTACATCGAGGAACTCTAGAGCTTTGTCAGAGTGACCATCGAGGTTCTTGGTCACCTCGCTGACCAAGGCCCTTCTCCCCCGATTGCTCAGTTTGGCCGGGCGGCCAGCTAAAGGAAAAGTATTGGTGGTTCTAAACTTCTTCCATATAATAATGACGGAGGCCACTGTGTTCTTGGGGACCTTCAATGCTGCAAACATTTTTTGGTACTCTTCCCCAGATCTGTGCCTCGACACAATAATATCCCATATCTTCCAGGACGACACACAATAAAATCCCATATCTTCCAGGACGACACACAATAAAATCCCATATCTTCCAGGACGACACACAATAAAATCCCATATCTTCCAGGACGACACACAATAAAATCCCATATCTTCCAGGACGACACACAATAAAATCCCATATCTTCCAGGACTACACACAATAAAGCAGTGGATGACAGATCCTAAAAGCTTGTCCAAACATAACTCCTATTTCCTCCCATCAGACACATCACATATGCCCAGATCGTCTCAACGGAGCGCCACTGAAACTGTTAGTCATTATTGTTAGATATTACTGCACAGTCGGCGCTAGAAGCACAAGCATTTCGCTACACTCGCAATAACATCTGCTAACCATGTGTATGTGACCAATACATTTGATATTTCTTGACTAGGGAACCGCCAAGCCTTCAAACCTGCCTCGTCGCCCACCGTTACCTAGACAACAGCCGGCAAATTAGCAGCTAATGTATTCATGTGTCATAGTAACAGATTGGCTTTGGCATCCAATACGCACCAATCCTGAGTGAATCCTGTTGGGAGTCTAGTATGGAATATGGTTGACATGAAAATGTAGATTGTTGCTTAACCAAAATCTGGTGAGAACTTATTACCATTAATTTGCTTAATAATTTGTTGACTATCATGCTTAATTTGATTCATTTTTAACTTGATCTTTATCATGAATTGTATTAATCTAATGGACAAACCAATAGAATATGGAGGACAAAGAAGCTTGTGGTCAATTCAGTCAGCACCATTTAAAAATGTCATGCCAAAAAATGTTTTACAAAATAGCTAACACACTGATTGACATCCAAGAAGAGCATAGGCCAACAACTTACCAAAAACTTAAACGGAAGGAGTACCGGGACATGTGCCACACGGTGACACAGTAGACTCTCCCCCATGCTGGTGTCCTTTCACCCAGATGCCAACCCCCCTCATGACTGTCATGGCCGACTGTCAGAGTGACATGTCATCTCTCTAAGGTATTTTAAGAAGTCCATCCTCGGGACCTCATGGTTCCATGCCCAGTGAAGCTTCCACTAGGGGATCGGTTCAGCATTCTTCAGACACACACACACACACACACACACACACACTAGGGCATGAGTTCAGCGGTCCTCCTGGCTGCCTGTGTGCAGGTGCAGATAGGTGTGTATGTAGATGTCATACACAGAGTTCTCACCTTTGAACTAAATGTTGATATCATCTGAACAGGACATAGCGTTAGAAGAATACACATTTTAATTTACTATGAAAAATGATTTCCTTTATATAATACATAGTAATTAGTCCTAATAAGGGCTTTGAGTTTTATGGTCACACTTTATTTGGATAGTGCCATATAGATTATCTACAGATGGTCAAACTATCAACAAACTATGATTTATTAATCAACTTTAGAGTATTGGTTAAAATTAGAACTCTATGTCATACATTTATTTTGTGCCTGTGGGATTAACTTTACCCCAGTAGAAGTCTGTTATAATGCTGTTGAGCACAATGTTGACACGCTGATCCATCATTTTGAAGGGCCTTGTCTGTTTGTTCCAGTCAGGCATTTGATCATTCTTATTCTCATGTTACTACCAAAGCAAAATTCCTGTTCATTGTGCCATCACGCCAACTGATTAAACCAAACCATCTGTTGTGGCGCTGACTCCTGAGTCTTGACAAATCCAAACATGTTTGTTATGGTTAATACACACTATTTGGAGTATAGTCAACACAAGTTTTTGATAACGCATATCTGAGATGGCTACTCCTGTGTGAATAACATTTCCTCTACTTGACACGGTTTCCCTGTCCGGAAAATCTGCATATCAGTGCTAGGGGGTGGCTGGGAGTAAATGGGGGGTGCATGGTATATTTAACTCTCGCGAGGCGACTACCCCCGACTCTCCTTTCCTTTATCCCCCTCATGGAAGTTCGTAAGAAGAGGAATTGGCAGGCGAGGGGAGGTATGAGCCTAGATATGACCAGGGTTAACCTTTCCTCCAGTTTCCTTGTTGGCCGAGTTCATGCGGTTCTACCCCACTTATATCACAAACAGTTCCTGCTGCAGTCTCTCTCTCTCTAGTCCTCCAACCACACCTCTCACTGTTTACTGCTTGCTTCTGCGCTGCTGGCACTGGGCTGCATTGCACAACCAAGTCCTACTCTGCCCTGTTGCCTGAAGTCCTGAGGTCATACTTATGTGACTCACAGTGGGGCACTGCCTCCCCTGCCACACCTGCCACACCTGCCACACCTGCCACATTCCCATTGGCCACAGGGCAGAACGTTTGGGTGTGACAAACTGGTTGATTGAATTACAAAGAGAATGAAGATGATAAATTTAATCTGAAACTCTTCGTAGAATGTAGAAAACGTTTAAACAGTGTGTGTCAGATATCTGTGATTTAAATCTATAATTAATTCAAATATAAACACAACATGCAACAATTTCGAAGATTGTGCTGAGTTACAGTTCATATAATTGAAATATACTGAAAGAAAATATAAACGCAACATGTAAATAATGACTGTTCAGAAGACCGTGAATTGACCTCTGACCTCTCTCCCGCGTCCTGTCCCAGGTTGTCCTATCGATACTGAGGATCATGAAGACCCCTGTCAGGCTCTGGCCATAGAGAAGCTTTGCTTCTCTATATTTCTATGGTCAGAGTCTGGCAGATCTATCATTTCTATTTCTGTCTGGTGTGTGTGTGTGGGATCCCTAATTAGAGGCAGCTGCTATGCATTACCTCTAATTAGGGATCTTACTTATATGTCTGTGTTCCACTCCGTTGGCGTGGTTCATTGTTATGTTATGTCCCGTGTTCGTGCTACGTGTGTTTGTTATATTCATTTGTTATATTTGTATAGTTCGATAGTTCATTAAATAAAGATGTCGAACTATCGATACGCTGCGCCTTGGTCTCTCTACACACCCGAACGTGACAGAATGAACCACCACCCGACCAAGCAGCGTAAAACTGGAGCTAAGGAGGAGAAAGGAAGACAGCGGCGTTATGGAGGTAAAGGAGCCCGTAGTCAACCCCAGGGAAATTTCGGGGGGGGCTATGGGGGTGGTCTGGTAAGGAAGAGGAAGCGCCAGTACCACTATCCATGTGGAATATGATGATGCCGAAATACAAGTGGGGGGCGCAAAGCAAGATGGAAGAGAAGGAGTTAGAGGCATATTATGGAGGCATATTAGAGGAGATGAGGCAAAAGGAGGAATATTTGGAGAAATATTTTGGAGAAGTTCTGGAGGAAATGTGGGAGATAGCAGAGGAGGTTGAAGAGGAAATGTCGGAGCTGAATAATCCGTGTCCAGTCGCCTACTCCACTCCCATGAAAGAGCAGTCCGCTTTACCGGTACCCAGTCGGGGTCCGGCCGTCTGCTCTACTCCAATGCCAGAGCAGTCCGCTCCACCGGTGCCCAGTCTGGGTCCGGCCGTCTGCTACACTCCAGTGCGCCTCTCCAGTCCGGTACGTAATGTGCCTGCTCCTCGCACTCGCCCTGAGGTGCGTGTCACCAGTCCGGTGCCATCAGTGCCGACTCCACGCACCAAGCCTCCAGTGCGCCTCCCCAATCCGGTACGTCAGGTGCCTGCTCCTCGCACTCGCCCTGAGGTGCGTGTCACCAGTCCGGTGCCATCAGTGCCGACTCCACGCACCAAGCCTCCAGTGCGCCTCTCCAATCCGGTAAGTCAGGTGCCTGCTCCCTGCACTCGCCCTGAAGCGCGTGTTATTAGTCATGTGCCACCAGTGCCGACTCCACGCACCAGGCTTCCAGTGCGCCTCCCCAGTCCGGTACGTCCCGTGCCGACTCCCCGCACTCATCCTCCAGTGCGTGTGCCCAGCCAGGTTCCTCCAGTACCGGCTCCACGCACCAGGCCTCCAGTGCGCTTCTCCAGTCCGGTACGTCCCGTGCCGACTCCCCGCACTCGACCTCCAGTGCGTGTGCCCAGCCAGGTTCCTCCAGTACCGGCTCCACGCACCAGGCCTCCAGTGCGCCTCTCCAGTCTGGTACGTCCCGTGCCCACTCCCCGCACTCGACCTCCAGTGCGTGTGCCCAGCCAGGTACCTCCAGTGCCAGCTCCACGCACCAGGCCTCCAGTGCGCCTCTCCAGTCTGGTACGTCCCGTGCCGACTCCCCGCACTCGACCTCCAGTGCGTGTGCCCAGCCAGGTACCTCCAGTGCCGGCTACACGCACCAGACCGTCGGTGCGCCTCATCAGCCCGGAGCCTCCCGCGATGGTCGACAGCCCGAAGCCTCCCGCGATGGTCGACAGCCCGGAGCCTCCCGTGACGCTCGACAGCCCGGAGCCTCCCGTGACGCTCGACAGCCCGGAGCCTCCCGTGACGCTCGACAGCCCGGAGTCTCCCGTAGCGCTCGACAGCCCGGAGCCTCTCGTGACGCTCGACAGCCCGGAGCCTCTCGTGACGCTCGACAGCCCGGAGCCTCCCGTGACGCTCGACAGCCCGGAGCCTCCCGTGACGTTCGACAGCCCGGAGCCTCCCGTGACGCTCGACAGCCCGGAGCCTCCCGTGACGCTCGACAGCCCGGAACCTTCCGTGACGATCGACAGCCCGGAACCTTCCGTGACGATCGACAGCCCGGAACCTTCCGTGACGATCGACAGCCCGGAACCTTCCGTGACGATCGACAGCCCGGAACCTTCCGTGACGATCGACAGCCCGGAACCTTCCGTGACGATCGACAGCCCGGAGCCTCCCGTGACGATTATATGGCCGGAGTCGCCTGCCACACCGGTGCTCAGTCCTGGCCCGGTTATTTGCCCCGCTCCATGGCCTGAACTTTTTCCCCCACCATTGTTGTTTCCAGGACCGGTGGGTTGCCCCTTTATATGGCCGGAGTCGCCTGCCACACCGGTGCCCAGTCCTGGCCCGGTTATTTGCCCCGCTCCATGGCCTGAGCCTTTTCCCCCACCATGGTCATTTCTAGGACCGGTGGGTTGCCCCTGTATATGGCCGGAGTCGCCTGTTACACCGGTGCCCAGTCCTGGCCCGGTTATTTGCCCCGCTCCATGGCCTGAGCCTTTTGCCCCACCATGGTCATTTCCTGGACTAGTGGGTTGCCCCTTTAAATGGCCTGAGTCGCCTACCACACCAGTGCCCAGTCCGGGCCAAGTAGAAATGAAGAGGAAGACATCCACTTCGCCGGGGCCGGAACCGCCACCGGCGATGGGTTATGGTTGATGTTTTTTCCCTCCCTGACCCTTCCCTCATGTTTTTGTGTTTATTTTTCTTGCGGCCGGGAGTCCGCGCCTTTGGGGGGGGGTACTGTCAGGCTCTGGCCATAGAGAAGCTTTGCTTCTCTATATTTCTATGGTCAGAGTCTGGCAGATCTATCATTTCTATTTCTGTCTGGTGTGTGTGTGTGGGATCCCTAATTAGAGGCAGCTGCTATGCATTACCTCTAATTAGGGATCTTACTTATATGTCTGTGTTCCACTCCGTTGGCGTGGTTCATTGTTATGTTATGTCCCGTGTTCGTGCTACGTGTGTTTGTTATATTCATTTGTTATATTTGTATAGTTCGATAGTTCATTAAATAAAGATGTCGAACTATGGATACGCTGCGCCTTGGTCTCTCTACACACCCAAACGTGACAACCCCTCTCTGTGTCTGTATCTGTGTGTGTGTCTGTATCTGTGTCTGTATCTGTGTCTGTGTCTGTGTATACCGGGACACTCTTGGCAAAGGGAAAATGCTCACAAACAGGGATGTAATTACTACTGAAGTTGCAGAGTTGTGACTGTAGCTTCTTCAATCTTGTAAACATTTTTGATGATGCAACATTTTGGAGATGTACTGTAGGTCAGACATGCAATTCTGAGAAACCATACATGTAGAATTTTTTGAAGATTTATTGAAAATGAAATAGAGAAGTATCTCATTTACATAAGTATTCACACCCATCAGTCAATACTTTGTCAAAGCAGTTTTTGCGGCAATTACAGCATGGGTCATCTTGGGTATGTCTGTATCAGCTTTGCACATCTGAATTTGGGGATTTTCTCCCATTCTTCCTTGCAGGTTTTTTCAAGCTCTGTTAAGTTAGATGAGGAGTGGCGATGAACAGCAATCTTCATGTCTTTCCACAGATTTTCAATGGGATTCAATTCAAGGCTTTGGCTGGGCCACTCAAGGACTTTCACATTCTTGTTCTGAATCTTCACCCCCAGTCTAAGGTCGTTGGCAGTCTGAAGCAGGTTCTCATTGTGGCTCCATTTATTGTTCCCTCTATCCTTATCAGTCTTCCAGTCCCTGCCACTGTAAAGCATCCCCATAGTATGTGTCACACCCTGATCTGTTTCACCTGTCAGTGTGATTGTCTCCACCCCCCTCCAGGTGTCGCCCATCTTCCTCATTAGCCCCTGGGTACTTCTCTGTTTGGCTGTTGCCAGTTCGTTTTGCTTGTCAAGCATACCAGCATTTTCCCCTTTGCTCCTGCCTTGTGATAGTTCATGTTTTTCTAGTTTTGACAATTCCTGCCTGCTCTGACCCCGAGCCTGCCTGACGTCTTGTACCTTTGCCCTACTACTCTGGATTACCGAACTCTGCCTGCCCTGACCCTGACCCTGCCTGCCGTCTTGTACCTTTGCCTCTCTACTCTGGATTACCGAACTCTGCCTGCCCTGACCCCGAGCCTGCCTGCCGTATTGTACCTTTGCCCCACTACTCTGGATTACCGAACTCTTTTGCCTACCCCTGTTGGTTTAATAAACATTTGTTATTCCGATGTTGTCTGCGCCTGGGTCTTACCTTCAAACGTGATAGTATGTTGCTGCCTTCACCATGTTTCACGGTAGGGATGGTGTTAGACAGTTGATGAGCTGTGCCTGGTTTTCACCAGACATAGAGCTTTGCATTTTTTGTCTCATCAAACCACAGAATCTTTTGCCTTATGATCTCAGAGTCTTTAACATGCCTTTTTGCAAATTCCAGGTGTGCTGTCGTGCTTTTTTCTTAGGAGTTGCTTCCGTCTGGCCACTCTTCCATAAAGCCCAGATTTGTGAAGTGCTGTAGAGACTGTTGTCCTTCTGGCAGGTTCTCCCATCTCAGCCAAGGAACTCTGTAGTTCCGTCAGAGTGGTCATTGGGTTCTTGGTCACTTCCCTGATGAAGGTTCTTCTTGTCCAGTTGCTCAGTTTGGTCAGACGGCCAGTGTAACCGGTGTTAAACGATTAGCTAGTTAGCGGTGCGCGCTAGTAGCGTTTCAATCGGTGACATCATGGGTAACGATGCTTCGAGGGTGACTATTTTCATTGTGTGCAGAGGGTCCCTGGTTTGAGCCCAGGTAGAGGCTAGGAGAGGGAAGGAAGCAATACTGTTACATTGATGCTGTTGACCCGGATCACTGGTTGCTGCGGAGAAGGAGGAGGTCATAGGGGGGTGAGTATAACCACTGTGAAACGGCTAACGTGCGCGCTAGTAGCATTTCAATCGGTGACGTCACTCGCTCTGAGACCTTGAAGTAGTTGTTCCCCTGCTCTGCAAGGGCCGTGGCTTTTGTGGAGCAATGGGTAACGATGCTTCGAGGGTGACTATCATCATTGTGTGCAGAGGGTCCCTGGTTCGAGCCCAGGTTGGGGCTAGGAGAGGGATGGAAGCAAAACTGTTACACCAGCTCTAGGCAGAATCTGGGTAGATCCATATTTTTTCCCAATGATGGAGACCACTGTGCTCTTGGAAACTTTCAACACTCTAGAAAAGAATGTATACCCTTCCCCAAATATATGCCTCATCACAATTCTCAGAGATCTCAGAGATCTACGCACAGTTCCTTAGACTTCATGGCATATTTTCTGCTCTGACTATCAACTGTGGGACCTTATATTGACAGGTGTGTTTATTTCTAAATCATGTCCAAACAATTGAATTGGACACAGGTGAACTCCAATCAAGTTGTACAGTCTTAGAAAAAAATGTGCTAACTAGAACCCAAAAGGGTTCTTCGACTGTCCCCACTCCCCATTGGAGAACCATTTGAAGAACACTTTTTGGTTCCAGGTCGAACCCAAAAAGGATTCTAACTGGAACCAAAAAGGGTTATCCTATGGGGACAACCAAATTAACTTTTTAGAACAATTTTTTCTAAGAATGTAGTGGCATCTCAAGGATGATCAAATGAAACTGAATGCACATGAGCTCAATTTGGAGTGTCATAGCAAAGGGGTGTGAATACTTATGTAAATTGTATAGTTCTGTATTTATTTCCATTGTGCCTGAGAATAGCCCTTAGTCATGGTTTATCGCCCATTTATACAATCCTAATCCTGAATGCTGCAGCCCAGCCAGGCAATTTATAAACTTGATTTCCACTATAAATAGCTTATAGACATTATCGCACATTTCTTTTAGACTAATATTTAGTTTTCAACAGCAGAGATGTGTATAAACCTTGATGTCTGTCTCTCCGACATTTGCAACATTGTTTCAATATTCAAATTCGATGTCCCATAGTAATGAACTAGTCAGGAGGAGACAGACAGCATTTCTCAACCAGTTGAAATCATGAATCGGCTGTTATTAAATAAATGTTATTTATTTTACCAGGCAAGTCAGTTAAGAACAAACTCTTATTTACAATGATGGCTTAGGAACAGTGGGTTAACTGCTTTGTTCAGGGGCAGAACAACAGATTTTTACCTTGTCAGCTCAGGGATTTGATCTAGCAACCTTTCGGTTACTGGCCCAACGCTCTAACCACTCGGCTAACAGCCGCCCCAAAAGTTTGAAGTGTTGCTTAATTATACAACATCCTGTCATTTTGAGATGATACACTGTATGTACAAAAGTATGTGGACACACCTTCAAATTAGTGAGTTTGGCTATTTCAGCCACACCCATTGCTGACAGGTGTATAAAATCGAGCACATAGCCATGCAACCTCCATAGACAAGAATGTCAGTAGAATGGCCTTACTGAAGAGCTCAGTGACTTTCAACGTGGCACCGTCATAGGATGCCACCTTTCCAACAAGTAAACTGTAAGTGCTGTTATTGTGAAGTGGAAATGTCTAGGAGCAACAACGGCTCACAGAACGAAGTGGTAGGCCACACAAGCTCACTGAACGGGACCGTCGAGTGCTGAAGCGCGCAGCGAGTAAAAATTGTCTGTCCTCGGTTGCAACACTCACTACCGAGTTCCAAACTGCCTCTAGAAGCAACTTTGTGGCAACAGTTTGGGGAAGGCCCTTTCCTGTTTCAGCATGACAATGTCCCTGTGCATAAAGCAAGGTCCATACAGAAATGGTTTGTCAAGATCGGTGTGGAAGAACTTGACTGGCATGCACAGAGCCCTGACCTCAACTCCATCAACTACTTTTGGGATGAATTGGAACGCCGACTGCGAGCCAGGTCTAATTGCCCAACATCAGTGCCCGACCTCACTAATGCTCTTGTGGCTGAATGGATGCAAGTCCCTGCAGCAATGTTCCAACATCTAGTGGAAAGTCTTCCCAAAAAGTGTAGGCTGTTATAGCAGCAAAGGGGGGACCAACTCCATATTAATGCCCATGATATTGGAACAAGATGTTTGACGAGCAGGTGTCCATATACTTTTGGTCATGTAGTGTTTATCTTACATATTTGCATACTTTGTTTTTTTGCATTGTCCCTAAGAACAGGGGCGCAACTTTGGTTTTAGAAGTGTGTGGGGGGGGGGTCCTCCCATTTTTTGGTGGGCATCTGGTTAACCAATGAACAACTCTTAGAAATCAAGCACAAATACTTTTGAATGTCTTTATTAAGACATCCTCTACATCAAATTTCAGCCAGACCGCCCAGCCAGCCCGAGCCTCCTATACTCCTCCATCCAGCCCAGCCTCCTATACTCCCCCATCCAGCCTCCTATACTCCCCCATCCAGCCTCCTATACTCCTCCATCCAGCCCAGCCTCCTATACTCCCCCATCCAGCCTCCTATACTCCCCCATCCAGCCTCCTATACTCCTCCATCCAGCCCAGCCTCCTATACTCCCCCATCCAGCCTCCTATACTCCCCCATCCAGCCTCCTATACTCCTCCATCCAGCCCAGCCTCCTATACTCCCCCATCCAGCCTCCTATACTCCCCCATCCAGCCTCCTATACTCCTCCATCCAGCCCAGCCTCCTATACTCCCCCATCCAGCCTCCTATACTCCCCCATCCAGCCTCCTATACTCCTCCATCCAGCCCGAGCCTCCTATACTCCCCCATCCAGCCTCCTATACTCCTCCATCCAGCCCAGCCTCCTATACTCCCCCATCCAGCCTCCTATACTCCCCCATCCAGCCTCCTATACTCCTCCATCCAGCCTGAGCCTCCTATACTCCCCACCAGTCTAGTCAATACCTCAACTCTCTCCCCAACACAACTTCCTTCCCATCTTTTTTTTTATGTCTCAAGGTTTGGAAAAGAAAAGTTAAATAACAACACACATTAACAAATAGAACCAGTACACCCTCCATATAATTCATATCATAGGCCTAATAGTACCGTAGAGCTTTTTATTTACTTGTAAACAATATAGCTGGGTCGCCCCGTCCTGCCCCTAGGGGTCCACGGCCCTGCAGTGCCCCAACCCAACACACCCCACTCAGCTTTAGGATCTTAGTGAAACATTCATTATTGGTTTCAGCTGTGTTAGGCCAAGGCCAGAGTGACAACAGTACAGCAGACCTCCAGGGTCAGGACTGAGCAGCCCAGCAGCTAGGGATCGCCTAAATAGGTGTCTCCCCTGACATGGGCATATTCTCAACACAGACTCCTTTTGTCTTACAGTATTACATATAATGCATCCAGACCTTATGAAAGTTGCACAGTACACCCTTAATCTGGTAATAAATACAATGTAGTGATACATAACTGGGCATTTCTTCCATCCATTGTGGGAGGATAACTAACCTTCTAATTAATGGCATTACATTTATTAGCCACTATAAATGCTAGGTTACACAGTTTCTTCTGATAACAGTCTCCAGTGTCAACATTTCCAAGTAAACAAAACAGAGAGAAGGGAGAATCTGTAGACATGCTGAGATAAAAGAACATACTCTTTGTCAGAATTCAGCCAGCCTTCACAAGACAATAACGTATGTAAATATGTCCCCTTTTGTGTTTTACATCTCCAGCAGAAAAATTACATTTCTGAGTGCATAATATTCAGTTTCACTGGCATGTAGTACATTCTATGGAAGGTCTTAAACTGCAGTAATATATGTCTGAGATTATAGGAGCATGGCTTGGCATTCTAACATATCAGTATTTTTAATTTAACTAGGCAAGTCAGTTAAGAACAAATTCTTATTTACAAAGATAGCCTACCCCAGACAACGCTGGGCCAATTGTGCACTGCCCAATCACAGCCAGATGTGATACACCCTGGATTTGAACCAGGGTCTGTAGTGACACCTCTTGCACTGAGATGCAGTGCCTTAGACCGCTGCCCCACTTGGGAGACCCTCTATCAACCATCGAGGTTTTCCAGGCTGCCTTAAAATAGTATGAATCTTTGAACCTTCTTGCTTGTCCAGTGTTTGCTGCACAGAGAGAATAAAGTGTGTACACTGTCACATACTGGTCTTCCCTGGTCTTCCCTGGTCTTCCCTGGTTACTACTCTGTAACCTACTCTGATGAGACTCCTGTCACCATCCAGTCATCATCTGCTCAGATGAGGCATGACAAAGAAGGACCTTGATGTACATTTATACATTATATTGTCCATGATGGCCAGCAGTTTGGCCAGGATCCGTCTCTCCGCCACCTCCTCTAGAGTGTCAAGGCTCATCCCCAGGACAGAGCTAGCCTTCCTGATCAGCTTATTTACCCGAGAAGCATCACCGGCTTTGATGTTTCCTCCCCAGCACACCACTGCAAAAAAGATGGCACTGGCCACCACAGACTGGTAGAAGGTATGCAGTAGTTTACTGCACACATTGAAGGACCTGAGCCTCCTCAGAAAGTAGAGTCGGCTCTGGCCCTTTTTGTACAGGGCCCCGGTGTTACCAGCCCATTCCAGCCTGTTGTCCATATGGACTCCAAGGAACTTGTATGACCCAACCATTTCCACATCCATCCCCTGTATAGGGACTGCAGTCAGTTGTGCCTTGGTTCTCCTGAAGTCCACCACCATCTCCTTTGTTTTGCTGATGTAGAGCTGAAGGTGGTTCTGCTCACACCACAACACAAAGTCACTGATTGTGCTCCTGTACTCCTCCTCCTGCCCACCCCTGATGCACCCCACAATAGCAGAGTCATCCGAGAACTTCTGTAGGTGGCATGTTTCAGAGTTATATCTGAAGTCTGAGGTGTAGAGGGTGAACAGGAAGGGGGACAGGACCATTCCCTGGGGGGCCCCTGTGTTGCTAACTGCCCGTTCTGACACACAGCTCTGTAGTCGCACAAATTGTGGCCTAGCGGTCAGGTAGTCCGTGACCCAGGAGACTAAGGGTGCTTCCACTTTCATCCTCCTCATCTTCTCACCCAGTAGCAGGGGCTGAATGGTATTGAAGGCACTGGAGAAGTCAAAAAACATTAACCCTCACAGTGCAACCTGCGTTGTCCAGGTGAGAGTAAGCCCTCTGCAGAAGGTAGATGATTGCATCATCCACCCCGATGTTGCGCTGGTATGCAAACTGCAGGGGGTCCAGTGATGAACACACCAGGGGTCTGAGGTGAGCGAGGACTAACCTTTCCAGGGTCTTCATGATGTGGGATGTTAGCGCTACAGGTCTGAAGTCATTCAGGACAGGGGGTGTGCCTTCTTGGGCACTGGGACGAGGCAGGATGTTTTCCACAGCACAGGGACTTTTCTAGGCTCAGGCTAAGGTTGAAGAGACGCTGGAGTATTCCACACAGTTGGTCAGCACAGACCCTAAGCACCCTTGGGCTGATGCCATCAGGGCCCGCCGCTTTCCACTGATGTAGTCTCTCCAGCTCTCTCTTCACTTGGTTGGTGGTGAAAGCCAGCCCAGGTGGGGAGGTGGGGGGAAGGGGGGTGTTGAGGATCAGTCCAGGGGGGGCAGGGGCGGAGGTGGGGTCACTGATTGTCTCAGCAGAGGTGCTGTGAGCAAAGTGGGGGTGGGATAGCCGTGAGGGTGTGTGGTCTGGGGAGCTGGAGGGGAGGTGGACAGGGCCAGTATCGAACCTGTTAAAAAATTGGTTCAGCTCATTGGCTCTGTCCTGGGTCCCCTCCGTCTGCCCACTGTTTGACTTTTTGAAGCCAGTGATATTTCTCATACCCTTCCACACCTCTCTCACCTGGCTCTGCCTCAGCTTGTCCTCCATCTTCTCCTTATACACTCTCTTCCCCTCAGCAATCCGCAACTTCAGCTCCCTCTGGACGCATTTCAATTTGTCCTTGTCCTTGTCCCTCTCCTTGAAGGCCCTCTTCTTCTCATTCAGAAGGGCCTTCAGGTCGCTGGTGACCCAGGGTTTATTGTTTGGGAAACAGCGTACCTTCCTGGTGGGTAATAAAAAACATTATATAGTCTGTTATGCAGTCAGTAAGTCCATCGATGTCCTCCCCATGAGCCTCACGGAGCACATCCCAGTCTATTGTTTCAAAGCAGTCCTGTAGGGCCTCATTCGCCTCCGGGGACCATCTCCTAATGGTCCTGGTGGTCGCAGGCTGCTGTTGGACCAAAGGCCTGTAGAGTGGAGTGAGGTGGACAAGGTTGTGATCCGATCTACCGAGGGGAGGGTGTGCAGTGGAGTTGTAAGCGTCCTTCACATTAGCATATAACAAGTCCAGAGTTTTATTATTCCTGGTTGGGCACTTCACGAACTGTTTGAACGTGGGCAGCGTTGAAGAGAGAGATGCATGGTTAAAATCCCCCGAAATGGCAAAGAAAGCACTGGGATGCGCTGTCTGTAACCTCGCGATAACAGAGTGGATGACGTCACATGCTGCGTTTGCGTCAGCAGAGGGCGGGATGTAAACAATAACAGCAATGGCCGCCGTGAATTCCCTCGGCAAATAGTAGGGTCTCAGGCTAACGGCTAACAGTTCAATGTCCGGGCTACAAAACTGTTCCTTAAGAGTAATATGTTTCGGATTACACCATCTGTTGTTAACTAATAAAGCAACAGATGGTGTACAGATGGTGAAAAGTAGAGAATTAGTTAGGGAAACTGACCGATCAATAGCGTTTCATTGCTATACTGACTAAAAAAAATGTCAGAATATCTGTCTTCAATCACTTTGCTGCTGGTTTCATTATTTGATTCAGGTCTAGTGTGATTGAGGCAAAGATAATAGCTCAAGTTAGTGAGCTAGCTAACGTTAGCCAAACGTTAGCCAACATTTTGCTAGCTCTAGCTAATGGTACATCATCAAATTTACTTCTGTTGAAACTGGAAAAAACTAAAACAAAGCACATGTTCCTTAACCACACCGCTGCTGCGTTTTGTATCACAGTGCAATAATACAAGAACGCAATTTCAGAATGTGGGGGGAAAACATTCTTTCCCCAGGGAAAGTTGCGCCCCTGTCTAAGAATATTGCCCGTATACCACCCCTCGGGCCTTATTGCTTGATTATAAAACATCCTGTCATTTTGAGATGATATATTTTACTTACTGTGTTTTTCAGTACTATATCAAATGAGGGCCGGGGCTCAATTTTTGCCTCTATGGACAAAAGCAGAGATGTGTGGTTGATCACAAGCTCCACCCTAGAATTCCTTGAAAGATGTTGTTTACAATGGAAGAATTCATTATGATTTTGATTGTCACATACACTGACCGGATAGGTACAGTGTGGTAGAAGAAGTCACTGAGTTCAAGACCAAAATGTGGGGTTGAGGGGGAAGTGTATGGATCTAAAGTAGTCTATCCTATGTCTAAAAACACTCTTTAATTCCAATATAACCAAACAATGTGTATAATATTGTGAGATGTTGAATTTCCAATATTTTTTAGAATAATTGTTCATTTTTAGTTATATATTTTATGCAGCTCATGTTGGTATTATGTAGTATTCGATAACAGAAATGTAATGTAACACGTGCTAAACATGCAATACATAGTAACATATATATTATAAGTATCAAAAAGTAGCAGATAGAGCATGAATGTAACAAGGCTCTGATACAATGAAACAATGTAGGAGCTTCAAAAGCACATAATTTTGGTGGGAAATCAAGCCTGGCGTTTTACTACATTTCACAGTTGACAATCAACTCTAATTGACAAGGAACATAATCCTTCATGGGCCAACTCTAAAAGCTTAAGATAACCTGTTTAAAAAAAAGTACGCCACAAACACATTGGAGAAAGTCATTCTGCAATACGACCTTTCGCCCAGTTTTCAGATGTGCAGTTCATCAGGTTCTCTCTGACACCGATGACTTCCCCCAGCACGCCCACCAACAGCCACGCACCCTATTTCCTCCAATAGTCTTGCGACCATGCACTGATCACGCGTCATCTCGACTGCCATTGGCTAATGCCTCACACACATTTGTTTCTCATTGGTGGCATGTTGCCTCCCGCCAGTGTGTTGTGAGTGTTGTTTTCTCCTCATGTTTTACACAGCTGAGAGAGGACGTAGTGAAAGACGAATTCAGCAGCCAGTTTACGGAGCGGTGGCATCGCTTTTTGGTTCCTTGTCGGCTTGACACTAAACTATTATAAAAAAATATATCTCAACAATGCCTTCACGAAAATGTTCAGAATTTGAAGTCTCATGTGGGGTAAGAAGATTATTATTATTATTATTATTTAAAGCGTGTTATTTCATATGAATAACATCCGGCTTGACTGGGCTGCTAACTATTAGTAGTAGTAGTTTTTAGTTTACAATATTATTTATAAATTAGTCGATGTCAGTTCAATATAGTTTTTATTGTTTTATTGAGACAGTAGTTTGTTATTACAGCTGGTAAAATGATCCCATCGAATGACATTATCAAATGACTTACCAATGGTTGACTTTTGGTCAAATGTCTTTAAATCAACTGTGACCAGATGACATAATTATGCAATAATTTATTAATGTTACCCAACATCAATTTATGTTGGGTAACACCAGTAATCCTAGTAGAGTAGTATGGCTTTTCCTTGGCGGGCTACTGGTCACGGGGAGTGTCCATAGGACGGGATCGTCAACTGCATTCAGCTGCGAGGACGATCTGTTTCTTGAACTGATTGACATAATTACATAATTACAAATCATTTGTAGACAGGAAATTGACCGTAAGAATACTTTAGAAGAGATTGCCAAAATTAAAATCACTTGGAGCTGATTTACTGGTGTTTTTACACTTTATGTCCAACATAATAAATAATGTATTTATTTTGCTCGGGGGGGGGAACCCTGCCATAGGAACATAAAATCACCAACTGGGCCTCCAGTTGGGGAACCCTGCCATAGGAACACTGATAGTGTCAGTGCATACAAGGCACTTCCTGATGCAGTGTTCACACTGGGTTACATCCCCTGTAAATGGGAGTCTCACGTGGCTAGTGGTTGGGAGATGTCACTAGTTGGTCTATATGGGAGGTGGCTTGGCGTGTAGCCTAGGGCAGATGGGATGTAGTCTCAAGCCCCTCTGCCTCAGCCCTCTGAAACAAACATGAGCACTAAGCCAATGACTGGTGAGAAAATAAACTCTTCATAAGTTCATTTGATGTGATTTTGGAAGGTTCCCTTGGTATACTAATGTCTATCTAGCTCTATGGTCTTGATTGGGGTTCCCAGTTTTTGTAGTGATTCATCCCTATAGTAACTCACCAGTCTCCTATTACATGATATCATCATCAGACTTAACACTCTTCCTTTGTTCTTCTCTCCAGGGGAATGGGATGGTGATGGACCAGTGTGGCTCCTATCTGAAGAGGAGCAGACATGACAGTGAGCAGTCCCCAGGCTGCAGCCTGGAGTACACAGACCTGGAGGCTGCAGAGGCTCTGGTCTGCATGAGCTCCTGGGGCCAATACAGCCCCAGCCCCTGCAAGTCCAGGCCCCTTAGCCCTGCCTCAGACTCCTGCGACTCCCTCCTGCCTCCAGACCCACTGGAGCCCCCAAAGGACTTTGTTTCACTGTCCTCCTTGGTAAGAGTGCATCCTCTCTTGGCAACCGTAACCACCACACATCCCAAAACAGCAATCACTAAGAAGTGTCTGTGAGCCGTGCTTGATTAGGAAATACAGTTGGAGTCCCAGCTTTGACTTACTGTGTAAAGTCTTGGGTTTTGTGGCACTTAGCATGGAGATAGGGTCTTTAACTTTGCAACGGTTTATAAGGGTTGGAGGGGTTAGAGAGCCTGCACAGATGGCAGGGAGAAAATGGGGCCTGATAGAGGGTTTGATCCTCAACCCGTGCTCATCTCTCTCAGCTTCTGGTTGGAAAAATCGCCGTTTTTACAGCCGTCCAGCCCTACCGGGGCCACTTATCTCTCCTACCGGGGCCACTTATCTCTCCTACCGGGGCCACTTATCTCTCCTACCGGGGCCACTTATCTCTCCTACCGGGGCCACTTATCTCTCCTACCGGGGCCACATCTCTCCCAATAGCTGCATTGAACATCCATTTTGAAACTGAACACACCCAACCTAGGACTTCTGTATCAGTACACCAAATACAGTGGTTGCTGTACTTCCTGGGCGCACAAACTAATTCTGTCTTTCTCTTTGGTTTCCAGTGCATGACTCCCCCTCACAGCCCCAGCTTCGCTGAGACCTCCACCACTGCCATCCACACCATCACCTCCCCTCTAAGCCGGCTCAGCTCCAGACTCTCTGTAAGGGTCTGTGGGATACCGCCACAGCCCATGGTGTCCATCTCAGAGTCCCCAACAAACAGAAACACCCCGCCGCCCTGCAGAGCCATGGCAACCAGTGTCATCCGCCACACTGCAGACACACACCTCTGCCACCACATTCCAGCACCCTCCACAGAGCAACGCAGAGCCTCCGAGCTGGTGGTCTGTCAACAGCACACAGCAAAGACTGAACAGAGCATCACACCACCACCTCCATCAGTCCCCTTCACACCCAACCCCACACTCTCCTCCTGCAAGGAAGAGCCACAGGCTATCCACTGTAAGGAAAGCCACTCCCACCTTCCTGCTAAAACTCAACCACAAAATAGCCCACCCACACGCCTCTCCCCACCCCCAACCTCCAACCCTCCAATCATCTGCCAGATGTTCCCGGTGAGTAACCAATCGGGGATGATCTCGGCGTTCATCCAGGGCCCGATGCAGACCTCGAGGACCCCCACTTCCATCCTGCCCCAGTCTGGTCCTAACGGGGCACTGCAGCAGCCCTTCCTCATGGGCCAGGCTATGCCCCAGGGCACGGTGATGCTGGTTCTCCCCCAGTCCCATGTCTCTCAGGCCCCCCACGGCTCCTCACAGACTGTCATGACCCTGGGCCACACTAAGCTGCTACCTCTAGCCCCCGCCCCGGTCTACGTGCCCGCCGGACCCTGCGGCGCCACCAAGATGGACTTCTCCCGTCGGAGGAACTATGTGTGCAACTTCTCAGGCTGCAGGAAGACGTACTTCAAGAGCTCCCACCTCAAGGCACACCTCCGAACACACACAGGTAGGAGAGAGAAGAGTGGGAATAACGCCAGTTATGGGGATGAAATATTTGGATCTTGATATTGTATCACAATTTTAACTGAAGAGTATGAGGAAATGTTCTGTCTCGGAGCATGTGTGGGTTTTCTGGTAAAAAAAGAAAGAAAAAGATTACTTGCTCACTCACTGTCTCTCTTCGTCTCCCTCTCGCTCTCAGGTGAGAAGCCCTTCAGTTGCAGTTGGGAGAGCTGCGACAAAAAGTTTGCGCGCTCCGACGAGCTCTCACGCCACCGGCGGACGCACACGGGCGAGAAGAAGTTTGTGTGCCCCGTGTGTGACAGGCGCTTCATGCGCAGCGACCATCTGACCAAACACGCCCGCCGTCACATGACCACCAAGAAGATCCCCTCCTGGCAGGCCGAGGTGCGCAGCCTCAACAAAATGGCCGTTCCCAAGCCAACGCTGTCAAACCCCGCCCCACTCTCTCTCAGTATGCTGGTACCTGCCTCAAACTAGACTGAGCCCAACACTACCCGCTAGTGACTTCTTGCCCAAAACCCCCCACCATGACAGGGATAGAGACAACCAAACCCCCAAACCATGACAGGGATAGAGACAACTAAACCCCCAAACCATGACAGGGATAGAGACAGCCAAACCATGACAGGGATAGAGACAGCCAAACCATGACAGGGATAGAGACAGCCAAACCATGACAGGGATAGAGACAGCCAAACCATGACAGGGATAGAGACAGCCAAACCATGACAGGGATAGAGACAGCCAAACCATGACAGGGATAGAGACAGCCAAACCATGACAGGGATAGAGACAGCCAAACCATGACAGGGATAGAGACAGCCAAACCATGACAGGGATAGAGACAGCCAAACCATGACAGGGATAGAGACAGCCAAACCATGACAGGGATAGAGACAGCCAAACCATGACAGGGATAGAGACAGCCAAACCATGACAGGGATAGAGACAGCCAAACCATGACAGGGATAGAGACAGCCAAACCATGACAGGGATAGAGACAGCCAAACCATGACAGGGATAGAGACAGCCAAACCATGACAGGGATAGAGACAGCCAAACCATGACAGGGATAGAGACAGCCAAACCATGACAGGGATAGAGACAGCCAAGCGCACAAGGCTGCCATTTTACTCATGGAACATTTCTAGACATGCACTGGACTTTTTCTTTTTCCTCTGCTGCTCATTTGTTTTGTTGTTGAAGAAATGCTTTTTTGTTTACTTTTCAGAGATATTATGAAAATGTATGTATGCACTCTTTTGCCAAAGCCTTTGTAATGAAGTTTTGTCTTACACATTTCACCAGTCTTTTTTTGTATGTATAGTTGTACATAATATCTATGTGAATGTATTCGTGTACTCTGAACTGCATTTATTCATTTGGGAAAATGTTGTAATTTGTAAAACAGTCTACTGTGATAATTACATGCTCTTTAACTTTTCATATTATTTAATACGTATTTGTAATAAAGAAAAATATGATTAACTGGTGTTTTGTCTCAAACTTTCCCATTGCCTTAAATGATGACCAATCAGAACAGCACTAGTTGTTAGTCAGCAGGAGGGGAGTCAGCAGGAGGGGAGTGACTGCAAAGGAATGCTATGGTAGAGGAATTAACTGGGGTCTTGCCACATCCTGTGTGAGTCAGGGGGTTTGTGTCTATGACAGTCAGCTGAAACACTTCCTGCTCAGTGTGCTGACTGACCACTGCTCTGGACTACATCCTGTTGGCTTAGTGGAACGTGCAGGGCCAGGGGACTTTTTGTCCCATTCAGCAGCTATGATCTGAGGCAGCTGGGAAGTATAGGCACTCATACTATGATCTGAGGCAGCTGGGAAGTATAGGCACTCATATCTAACTCTGTACTTATATCTTTGCTGATTGGTTTTTGCCCTGTAATACTGGTAAGACCTCGCCACTATCTTTATTAAAGTAACATTACATTTTTGCTCATGTATCAATTGATAACTGGTTTTATCAGTCCCTGGGCTGATTTAATAATACTGATTATGTCTAATGAATGTGCCTTACGTGGAATAGTTTATGGCCCAGTATTACATAAACACACACTTCCATCAAGTAACTGTATTGTCTCTCTTATGTCACTGTGGTTCCACACCCGGTTTAAAACCGTCCTCCAATCAGATTGTGAGAAAACCGAACTGTTGGGGGGTGTGACCAATAGACCGGGTTCCTGAATACCCGCCCCTTTGCGTTACTGACCGACTTACACAATACTTCCTCTGGGTTGAATGGGTTCACGCTTTCTTATGCTGTGTCTAATACTGACCCCTTGTGGACAAAAACAACATTGTCCGAATTATTTGATTGTGAAGTCCATTGACTCTGTCTGATTATTGTCTATTCACAGGACAGGATTCCAATAGTTGTTGCTGGTGCTTTCAGTGTTGGTTATATTATATATCATTTGAAAGGTGATTTCATGACCTTTCAGAACCACTTGTCAGTTCAAAATGTATCAGGGTTTCCTTTTCAAATCAATTTATACAGGTAATTATGTACCCTGGACGTCAAAGGTCAAATGTTTTGTTGAACTGAACATTCCGAAAATGTGTCTGACAAATAGCAGTGAATCTAAGCATTCCAGTGATATATGATTAAAGGGTATAAGTGAGCTTGTTGTTTGTCATAGGGTAAAATCCCTATGGGAAAATGACTGGGATGGAGGGGTGAAAGAAAGCTGCCATTACTGCACTGCTGTCACACCTTTTCCAACTCTAGGGACAAACACAAAACTCGCTATGAGACATCGTTAAGCAAGTGGCAGACCCCCTTGCTCATGGACTAATAGACCAATTGGACTTTTGACTTGACACATTATGAAGTCATAACAGAATTACGTTAAAGTTTGGCGTGCCTCGCGTCATAATGACCAAGGCTATAAAAGCATTCAGAATCTTTATTTTTGAAACACTGATAACTTCGAGAGCCTGATACAAAAACAGGTGTGATTTATCTCATCAACCATCGGATTACCGAAGATTAGGCTGAATATACACCAGGATGCCTCGCAAAAACTCTCGTCACCTGCGGCTCACAATGTCTGAGCACTACCTGGACTCGTCAAGGGTCTCCACGTTCCCGGCCGACTGGACGCGTCAGACCCCCGAAGACGTGTTTGAGGACCAGGGTGACCAGCTCATTACTGCACCTGCCCGCCGCCCGCGACCCCCCGGCAGAAGGTCGAAATCAAAGGCCGGCACAAAGGGTTTCGCAGCAGACGATGAACCCACTCCGCAGAGAGACACTGTGGATAAAACCAATAAATACAATTTTCCAAAGAGAGGCACTGTGGATGAGGCTAAACATCCGCTGACAAACGCTATGGATGACACCATGGCTGGATCAAAGATGCTCGCGACACCTGTTAACAGGACAAGTGACCTGATTGCAGAACTCAACTACAGTAAAAACCTTAACATGATGGAAAACGCAGAGCTGCAAAAACTTAAAGTGTCTGTCGAGGAGGATAACCTGACTCTGTGTCAAGAGAACATTGAGTTAAAGAAACAGGTGAAGAAGCTCAGGAGCACCATAGATGATTTGGATACCCTACGTGACAATATCCGGGAGGCGCGTAAAGCCCTGCATGAGCGTAGCAGCAAAAGCGCACAGCTGGAGACTCGGCGCCTGCAGCTTGAAGGGCAGAATGACTCCATCAGGGATCAGATTGAAATGTTGAAGGGTGACCTATTCATCCTTAAACCCGAGAGAAAGAAGGGCAAGGCTACAATACAGCACCTAAACCGTTTTGTTGGACTGTTACAATATCAAGACGAGGAGGCCCAAATCACTATCCTTCACAAAGATGAGTTGATCCAGAAAAAAAACTCCCAAATCGAAGAGATGCAAAGCCACGTCGCTGAATCGGTATCCTGCGTCCAGGTGTTTCAGGAGAGGTTGAAAGACTTGGCGGAGCTAATTTCCGAAGCCAATAACGATGAAGACGGCGACACCACCGTTACGCACAGCACAAGGCCTCCCATCCTCGCAGAAGAAATTGTGCAGGCAGAGCAGTATGCCGCGCAAATCGTTGAGCAGACGAAGAAGGAGGAGGTGGCGTCTCCACCTGCTCCGACCGAGAGTTGGTTCAGGAAAAATCTATTCGGAGGGCTGCAGAAGGCGGCCTACCACGCAGGGATGCTCGCCTTGACCGTGATGGTTCCACTCTGCGTAATGGCCTCCATGGTTACCACATGCCAGGATGGACCCGGTGTACCCTGTCGTGACCTGCTGCAGGACGCAGCCAGTGGCTTTCTGAAACCATATTTGAATATGGATTTCACTGCCCTTCCTCCATTCTGAATTACGTGAATGTGTTATTAATGTGTTATTATCGTCAATAAAGATATGGTATTTTACCTAATAAACTTCTCATGTTGATTTATTTACTAACGTAACCACTCATTGTTTATCATTATGTATTGTAGGTCTACCTTTGGTAAATATGTTATAAGTGGCAACAGTTATATTAACAACTACACCGATTAGGCTACATGGCTGTACTATAACATGACATGGTAAACTGATAATGGCTAGTGATAAACTATGAGTTTAGGTTACTGGTTGATTTCATTTGGATTAATTAAGCTTGTTCGACATAATAACAAACACGACACTAAAACATGAGACAATGGTGGTGTATTCATAAATCATGCATCTCTATAAGTTAATTCAATTAGAGCAACCAACAATGATAGCCGTAGATTGATCAAGTCAGGAGAAAAAAATATTGCTAAACTATGCCTACCATTTACTGATTATTATCAATATATGGCTGATCGATGTGACGATAGCCTACAATCATATTGAATAGATTGGATTTGTATTGTAGATTGATATTGTACGGGATTTGAATGCCATATTGAATACTTTTTTGTTATAGAAAACACACACACACACGCACGCACGCACGCACGCACGCACACACACACAAACACACACACACACACACACACACACACACACACACACACACACACACACACACACACACACACACACACACACACACAAACACACACACACACACACAAACACACACACACACACACACACACACACACACACACACACACACACACACACACTCTCCAGATGGACAGAATTTTCTGGTTTGGCAGTTCCGGGAATTCTTCTGGTATGAGGCATTTACCTCTTTCCCTCTCACTCCATGTTATGAACACACACTCCAGAGATTCTTACATTTGCCTCAATTTGGCAGTCTCGTCCAAATCACCATGGTATTTGTAGTTCAGTATGATAGCCACATTAGCAGCTAATTAAATACAGTCAAATATATTGATAAACGTCACCTTGTCCGAGAGAGATTTACACGGTTTTCAAAACGCCAGGCCAGGGTAAGAAACACAGCCCTTATTTTTTAATTTTTATTTAACTAGGCAATTCAGTTTTAAGTGTTTCCCCTACGGGAAAATTGTGGAAAAAAGATCGGAACCATTTCCATGTTTGACCGCTAGGCTTTAATGGTATTATAACTCATACTGTGGTACTATATTGTGAATAAGTTAAACCATCTGCAATTTTACGCGTTTACCAGCAGATGGCAGAAACATACAGGCCAAGTGTGACTGTCTGCTACTACTGTATTATCAGAATGGAAAATCAGTTGTGTTGATTGATTGATTGTATCAGTGCAAATAATTTGTTCTCACTCTCATATGATAGAATCAGATCCATCTATCAAAAACAAGTATTTTTTTTATCAGTTGTTGCAGTGTTTAGCCTATACTGTGTGTTAGAGCAGGGCTGGAGTAAAAACCTACATAGGTTGGCCACCCCTGGATTTTACTGTTGACACTGTTGCCGCTATACATTTGTTGGTGATCTTGCATTGCGGTTTGTGTATTACTGAAATAGAATAGTTAGAATTGACTTAGGTCTATAGCGCTAAGAGTCACATGTCTTGTGCGTAAACCCTGGAACAGCCACACGGGGCACCAGATCATCAAGGTAGTTCCCGCCTCTCTCTCTCTCTCTCCCCCTCTCTCCCCCTCTCTCCCCCTCTCTCTCTCTCTCCCCCCCCCCCCCCCCCGTCCCCCCCCACCCTCTCTCTCTCTCTCTCTCTCTCTCTCTCTCTCTCTCTCTCTCTCTCTCTCTCTCTCTCTCTCTCTCTCTCTCTCTCTCTCTCTCTCTGTCTCTCTCTCTGTCTCTGTGTGTGTCTTTCACACAAGCACACACACCAACACCCTTATGTTCTTCTACAACACTTTTGTCTCTAATGGGGCAAGTAGATCAAAAGTAGATCAAAAGTAAAAACAGAAAGCATCTCTGAATCACTGATTAAAAGTATCCATTAAAAGTATTTTTGTTATAGGTGAGTATTAATGCACTGGTCTTTTGATACCTTATGGCCAGATGCCTCGCAGATTGTCAACGGGACTCATAGAGGTGTAACCAAATCGACACCAGTACCTAAAATCACCCACGTGCACTTTAGCCTAACCTCTCAATCTGTCGAAATCTGCCTTTGGTTAAACCTGAGCCTCTAATATTTCCCCCTGTAGCAAAGTGAAATTGTATACCAGTAGGCTTCATGCAATGAACATTAGGCTTCATGCATTGAATAGTGTGTTGGGATGAGCTCACAAAGGGTATATCCCCGAGCATTGAGATGGCAAAGGCCTTTGCATTATGAGTCAGATAACATTAGATAGTTTAATTCACAAAAACAGGGTTTAGGTTTTGTTAATGCCTTGAGTCATTTTTGTGTACTTTGAAGGGTTCATGAGAAGTATAGTCAACAATACCCAATATATACAGTGCATTCGGAAACTATTCAGACCCCTTACCTTTTTCCACGTGTTGTTACGTTACAGCCTAAAATTGATTAAATAGTTTTTTCCCCTCATCAATCTACACACAATACCCCATAATGACAAAGCAAACACAGGTTTTTAGAAATGTTTGCAAATGTATTACAAATAAAAACAGAAATACCTTATTTACATAAGTATTCAGACCCTTTGCTATGAGACGCAAAATTAAGTTCAGGTGCTTCCTGTTTCCATTGATCATCCTCAAGATGTTTCTAGAGCTTGATTGGAGTCCACTTGTGGTCAATGCAAATGATTGGACATGATTTGGAAAGGCACACACCTGTCTATATAAGGTTCCACTGTTGACAGTGCATTTCAGAGCAAAAACCAAGCCATGGGGTCGAAGGAACTGGCCGTAGAGCTCAGAGACAAGATTGTTTCGAGGCACAGGTCTGGGGAAGGGCACCAAAAAATGTCTGCAGCATTGAAGGTCCTCAGAACACAGTGGCCTCCATCATTCTTAAATGGAAGAAGTTTGGAACCACCAAGACTCTTCCTAGAGCTGGATTCCCAGCCAAACTGAGCAATCGGGGGAGAAGGGCATTGGTCAGGAAGTTGACCAAGAACCCAATGGTCACTCTGACAGAGCTCCAGAGTTCCTCTGTGGAGATGGGAGAGCTTTCCAGAAGGACAACCATCTCTGCAGCACTCCACCAATCAGGCCTTCATGGTAGAGGGGCCAGATGGAAGCCACTCCTCAGTAAAAGGCACATGACAGCACGCTTGGAGTTTTCCAAAAGTTACCTAAAGGATTCAGACCATTAGAAACAAGATTTTCTGGTCTGATGAAACCAAGATTGAACTCTTTGGCCTGAATGTCAAGTGTCACGTCTGGAGGAAACCTGGCACCATCCCTACGGTGAAGCATGGTGGTGGCAGCATCATGCTGTGGGGATGTTTTTTAGCGGCAGGGACTGGGAGACTACTAGGGACTAGAAACTCCCCAAATACAGGTGTGCCAAGCTTGTAGCGTCATAACCAAGAAGACTTGATGCTGTAATCACTGCCAAAGGTGCTTCAACAAAGTACTGAGTAAAGGGTCTGAATACTTATGTAAATGTGATATTTCCGTTTTTTTTATTTGATAATTATCTACAGTTTCTAAAAACCTGTTTTTGCTTTGTCATTATGGGGTATTGTGTGTAGATTAATGAGGTCAAAAACATGTTGAATACATTTTACAATAAGGCTGTAACGTAACAAAATGTGGAAAAAGTCAAGGGGTCTGAATACTTTCCAAAGACACTGTACGTTGGATATATATAGTCACAAGGACCACTTGGTCTCTGTCTATGTATTTACATTTGGTAAGTCTTAATAGAACAGTAATATCAGTTTGTAACAGCAGACATGATACATTTTTAACATGGTGTTGACATTGTTAGTTGTCATGACATCTGTTAGGTCATTATTAGTGTTAAAGCTGCAGTCTACGATTGGACCTTTAAATGAAGTATACTGTATATAGCCATTGATTCTTAAAGAATATAACTTATAAACTGAGCTCTCATCATGAGCTTAGTTCAACTGTCGTATCCAATCAGAACCCCCAAAAAGCTTGTTTTACTCCAATGTTTGTAAACAAGCCTTATTCTGAGTTGTGTGGACGTCAAAAGGAAAATAGTTTTAGCTACTGTGTTAAAGTTTGTCTGCTCAACACACACTCTACACAAACATAAATAACACCTTTTCTTTCCAAACTAATCTAATCTATTAGTAGTTGGACTTATTGCACCCATTACTGCAATGGCTGTTCCATTTTATATGATTAAGGCAGTCAAATGACCAAATATCACTCTAGTGGCCTCATGGGTGGAATGTTATTAATATTTGTTTAAATTGTTTAAATGTTATAATTAGTCCTGACTGCCAGATGGCTTGATACTAATATCTGAATGGAGAGATTTCACTAGACACAACTTTCACTTATATTGTCTTTTTTTTATTGAATGGTATCAGTCAATATGGGGAAGGACATTTCCTCCCAACGTGACACTTGGCATTCAGGCCAAAGAGTTCAATCTTTGTTTCATCAGACCAGAGAATATTGTTTCTCATGATCTGAGAGTCCGTTAAGTGACTCTCAGACCATGAGCGGGCTGTCATGTGCCTTTTACTGAGTGACTTTTGTCTGGCCACTCTACCATAAGGGCCTGATTGGTGGAGCTGCGGAGATGGTTGTCCTTCTGGAAGGTTCTCCTATCTCATCAGAGGAACTCTGGAGCTCTGTCAGAGTGGCCCTCTGGTTCTTGGTCACCTCCCTGACCGAGGCCCTTCTCCCCCCATTGTTTGGCCGGGCGGCCAGCGATAGGAAGAGTCTTGGTGGTTCCAAACTTCTTCCATTTAAGAGTGATGGAGGTGGGCCTCCCGAGTGGCGCAGCGCTCTATGGCACTGCATCGCAGTGAGGCGATGAGGCGTCATGAGGGTGAAATTCACACTGACCCGGAGGAAAGCGTAGACCGAGACATGGAATAGACACCTTCTGATCCTAACAAACCTTCCCAATAGATCATGTAGTTCCCAAGTAGGAGGATCACATGTCTAGTGTACATTTCAGGGGAATAGTACAGGTTAGAACAGTGAACCCCTACAGGTAGGAAAGGGGGCTTGTCTAGCTGGCTATATGCCTGATGTACACAGGAGGGGGAACAAGAAGGAAAATAAATGGTCTTGTGCGTGTGTGTGTGTTTCCAGAAGGGTGCAGTGTGACTCACAAAGATGAGACCTGGGATTTTGCTCCAGGTGCAGATAAGTAGATGAATACATGATGAAGGCCGCATCTGAAGCAGATAGTGTTGTGTCCTACCCTTACCACTTTCTTTTTTATAAAAGGGACTGGTCTGAGATCAGAGCTCAGACACAAGAGTAGACAGACGGGGAGAAGGACTTGATGGAAGACGACTGCCAGTATACCGTATAACAGGCTTGTTACATAGACACTTTTTAGAATATTTTATTTGCTTAGTAGAATCTATATATTTTACTTTATACACTTGTGAACATCTGACTGCCAGAGACCAACAGGTAGGATTGTGAGTATTGAATTAATTTTGTAAACTGAATTGTTTTATTAAAACTTAATTGTTAAACTTTACAACTTGTGGTGACCTTGTTAAACCTGGGACTGTCTTGTTGAAGTGATAAGCCTGTCTTTGGATTGGAGAGGCTCACAAGGAAAGAGAACCAATCACTGGGGCCCTAGAGTATTATTTACAGTTTAAACCAATATAGGACTTGAACAGCAAAGTAAAGTATTTTATCTGTGATGTAATGGGGAATCGGGATAGCTGTTACACTGTCTTATGAAAGGCAGACAAATAGGACTATCTGTGATTCACAGGCTAGACAGGATCTCAGGATCCTCGGGGAATTAAGAAATACACTGTAGTTGGATAGAAGGTTATTTAAACTATAAACTCTAATAGGTATTAATGAGTAGACAACTAGGGGAGTGATGTCATTTAACCTAAGACACTCAATGAACGCAAGACTGACTCCACCCATCGCTCGATAGCACTTATCTTTAAATATATTAAAAGTAATTAACTCTTACTAAAGCAGATCATTTAAGTTACCCAATACACCGGCCAATCAGGACTCTCTGGGAATGGACTAATTGAAGGCAGACAATAGGAAGTACTCAGAGTCTACGGACTTGGCTGGCAGTTAGCAGGCTCATTAAACTAGTTTGGAACTTGGAAATAACTAACCAGGAAATGATTTAGCACTGGTGCAGGGGAATGAAGAGTTACTGAAAGGAGAGCGGAGGAAGAGACTTGATATCTGGTCTATAAACTAGGCGGTTAGCTATCATCTGTAAGCAACACAGGAAGTTGCTGTGAGAGGAGCTCGGGCGTCTCTCTGAAGTGCAGGCTGCCTGCTCTAGAGGGGCAGACAGACTGACGTAGGGAGAACGGCCCCAGGGTCCCGACCGCGACACTGCTGACCCGGGTTTGATCCCAGGCTGAGTTGCAGCCGGCCGCAACCGGGAGACCCAAGACCCGGGATGTCATTGTCCCATCGTGCTCTAGCGACACCTTGTGGTGGGCTGGGCGCATGCACGCTGACCTTGTCACCAGCTGCACGGTGTTTCCTCCGACACATTGGTGTGGCTGACTTCGGGGTTAAGCGAGCAGTGTGTCAAGAAACAGTGCGGCTTGTCTGGGTCGTGTTTCGCCTCTCCCGAGTCCGTACGGGAGTTGCTGCGATGGGACAAGACTGTAACGACCAACTGGGGAGAAAAAGGGGTAAAAAGTACCAAAAAATGTAAACATACAGGTGTGCCTTTCCAAATCATGTCCAATCAATTTAATTTACCACAGGTGGACTCCAATCAAGTTGTAGAAACATCTCAAGGATGATCAATGGAAACAGGATGCACCTGAGCTCAATTTCGAGTCTCTTAGCAAAGGGTTTGAATACTAATGTAAATAAGGTATCTGCTTTATATTTTTATGGGGTATTGTGTGTAGATTGATGAGTGAAAACCAAGGGGTCTGAATACTTTCTGAATGCACTGTAGGTAAAGTAAAAATAGCATTGTTGTTTCATTTTAAAGCATTCCAAATCCTTAACTTTGAAAATGCTAACTGGTTTGGCGTGTATTCATTTTGTGAGGTGTTAACCCAGTTAATTCACCGTTGAACACTATGCTTTATTAAGCCTGTAGTTGTTGACTCTCTTCAATAGTAAAATATCGTATTTCTGCTTAAGTTCAGAAATGTACTTTACCTTTTCTAACATAGAAATGAAAATTTAAGCAAAATAAACTCAGATTTAACTTTATGCTAAAATAATACTTCCTGTCTTGATTTGATACACTATAACTTGAATTCTACCTAAAAACACCAGGTTTGCCCCTGGGGGAGATACAGCGCCTTCAGAAAGTATTCAGACCCCTTGACTTTCTCCACATTCTGTTGAATTTAAAATGGATTCATTTGAGATTGTGTCACTGGCCTACATACAATAACCCATAATGTCAAAGTGGAATTATGTTTTTAGAATGTTTACAAATTAATACAAAGACTACTTTATATTTGTACCCCACACATACAATTATTTGTAGGGTCCCTCAGTCGAGCAGTGAATATCAAACACAGATTCAAACACAAAGACCAGGGAGTTTGTCACGATCGTGGCAGACCAAAACGCAGAGCTGTGGTGGTTCGACATGTATTTAATGTAAAAACAAAAAACAAAGAGAAAGACATGACCGTAACTCACGGTCGGCTCACAGGCACAAACACAAAACAACAATCCACAAGACACTGTTGAAAAACATGAACTGAAATATGGCCCCCAATTGCAGACAATGCAAAGCAGCTGCCTCTAATTGGGGACCAACACAAAATAGACACACATAGAAACCCCTGTCAGGCTCTGACCATTCCAACATAGAGAATGCCAGAGGCCTCCCTATGGTCAGAGCCTGACGGAGCTTTTCCAATGCCTCACAAAGAAGGGCATCTACTGGTAGATGGGTTAAAATAAATGTTATTGATTACAGTTTGGATGGTTTATCAATACATCCAGCCACTTCAAAGATACAGGCGTCCTTCATAACTCAGTTGCCGGAAAGGAAGGATTTGCTGACTTTAAACCATTACAGAGTTTAATGGCTGTGACAGGAGAAAACTGAGGATGGATCAACAACATTGTAATTACTCCACAATACTAACCTAAATGACAGAGTAAAAAGAAGGAAGCTTGTACAGAATAAAAATATTACAAAACATGCACCTGTTTACAATAAAACGAAAGAAAATGTGGCAAAGAAATTAACTTTATGTCCTGAATACAAAGTGTTATTATTGGGGCAAATACAACACAACACACTCTTCATATGTTAAAGCATGCTGGAGGCTGCATCATGTTATGGGTATGGTGGAGGCTGAATCATGTTATAGGTATGCTGGAGGCTGCATCATGTTATGGGTATGGAGGTGGCTGCATCATGTTATAGGTATGGTGGAGGCTGCATCATGTTATGGGTATGGTGGTGGCTGCATCATGTTATGGGTATGCTGGTGGCTGCATCATGTTATGGGTATGGTGGTGGCTGCATCATGTTATGGGTATGGTGGTGGCTGCATCATGTTA
This sequence comes from Thymallus thymallus, assembly GCA_023634145.1. Taxonomy (NCBI): domain Eukaryota; kingdom Metazoa; phylum Chordata; class Actinopteri; order Salmoniformes; family Salmonidae; genus Thymallus; species Thymallus thymallus. Next base: position 36,921,034 of record CM042405.1, read on the forward strand.
TGGGTATGGTGGTGGCTGCATCATGTTATGGGTATGGTGGAGGCTGCATCATGTTATGGGTATGGTGGTGGCTGCATCATGTTATGGTATGGTGGTGGCTGCATCATGTTATGGGTATGGTGGAGGCTGCATCATGTTATGGGTATGCTGGTGGCTAAATCATGTTATGGTGGAGGCTGCATCATGTTATGGGTATGGTGGTGGCTGCATCATGTTATGGGTATGGTGGTGGCTGCATCATGTTATGGGTATGGTGGAGGCTGCATCATGTTATGGGTATGGTGGTGGCTGCATCATGTTATGGGTATGGTGGAGGCTGCATCATGTTATGGGTATGGTGGTGTCTGCTTCATGTTATGGGTATGGTGGTGGCTGCATCATGTTATGGGTATGGTGGTGTCTGCATCATGTTATGGGTATGGTGGTGGCTGCATCATGTTATGGGTATGGTGGAGGCTGCATCATGTTATGGGTATGGTGGTGGCTGCATCATGTTATGGTATGGTGGTAGCTGCATCATGTTATGGGTATGGTGGAGGCTGCATCATGTTATGGGTATGGAGGTGGCTGCATCATGTTATGGTATGGTGGAGGCTGCATCAGGTTATGGGTATGGTGGAGGCTGCATCATGTTATGGTATGGTGGTGGCTGCATCATGTTATGGGTATGGTGGTGGCTGCATCATGTTATGGTATGGTGGTGGCTGCATCATGTTATGGGTATGGTGGAGGCTGCATCATGTTATGGGTATGGTGGAGGCTGCATCATGTTATGGGTATGGTGGTGGCTGCATCATGTTATGGTATGGTGGTGGCTGCATCATGTTATGGGTATGGTGGTGGCTGCATCATGTTATGGGTATGGTGGAGGCTGCATCATGTTATGGGTATGGTGGTGGCTGCATCATGTTATGGGCATGGTGGTGGCTGCATCATGTTATGGGTATGGTGGTGGCTGCATCATGTTATGGGTATGGTGGTGGCTGCATCATGTTATGGGTATGGTGGTGGCTGCATCATGTTATGGGTATGGTGGAGGCTGCATCATGTTATGGTATGGTGGTGGCTGCATCATGTTATGGGTATGGTGGTGGCTGCATCATGTTATGGGTATGGTGGTGGCTGCATCATGTTATGGGTATGGTGGTGGCTGCATCATGTTATGGGTATGGTGGTGGCTGCATCATGTTATGGGTATGGTGGTGGCTGCATCATGTTATGGGTATGGTGGTGGCTGCATCATGTTATGGGTATGGTGGAGGCTGCATCATGTTATGGGTATGGAGGCTGCATCATGTTATGGGTATGGTGGTGCCTGCATCATGTTATGGGTATGGTGGAGGCTGCATCATGTTATGGGTATGGTGGAGGCTGCATCATGTTATGGGTATGGTGGAGGCTGCATCATGTTATGGGTATGGTGGAGGCTGCATCATGTTATGGGTATGGTGGTGGCTGCATCATGTTATGGGTATGGTGGTGGCTGCATCATGTTATGGGTATGGTGGTGGCTGCATCATGTTATGGGTATGGTGGAGGCTGCATCATGTTATGGGTATGGTGGTGGCTGCATCATGTTATGGGTATGGTGGAGGCTGCATCATGTTATGGGTATGGTGGTGGCTGCATCATGTTATGGGTATGGTGGAGGCTGTATCATGTTATGGTATGGTGGTGGCTGCATCATGTTATGGGTATGGTGGAGGCTGCATCATGTTATGGGTATGGTGGAGGCTGTATCATGTTATGGTATGGTGGTGGCTGCATCATGTTATGGGTATGGTGGAGGCTGCATCATGTTATGGGTATGGTGGTGGCTGCATCATGTTATGGTATGGTGGTGGCTGCATCATGTTATGGGTATGGTGGTGGCTGCATCATGTTATGGGTATGGTGGTGGCTGCATCATGTTATGGGTATGGTGGAGGCTGCATCATGTTATGGTATGGTGGTGGCTGCATCATGTTATGGGTATGGTGGTGGCTGCATCATGTTATGGGTATGGTGGTGGCTGCATCATGTTATGGGTATGGTGGAGGCTGCATCATGTTATGGGTATGGAGGCTGCATCATGTTATGGGTATGGTGGTGCCTGCATCATGTTATGGGTATGGTGGAGGCTGCATCATGTTATGGGTATGGTGGAGGCTGCATCATGTTATGGGTATGGTGGAGGCTGCATCATGTTATGGGTATGGTGGAGGCTGCATCATGTTATGGGTATGGTGGTGGCTGCATCATGTTATGGGTATGGTGGTGGCTGCATCATGTTATGGGTATGGTGGTGGCTGCATCATGTTATGGGTATGGTGGTGGCTGCATCATGTTATGGGTATGGTGGAGGCTGCATCATGTTATGGGTATGGTGGAGGCTGCATCATGTTATGGGTATGGTGGTGGCTGCATCATGTTATGGGTATGGTGGAGGCTGTATCATGTTATGGTATGGTGGTGGCTGCATCATGTTATGGGTATGGTGGAGGCTGCATCATGTTATGGGTATGGTGGAGGCTGTATCATGTTATGGTATGGTGGTGGCTGCATCATGTTATGGGTATGGTGGAGGCTGCATCATGTTATGGGTATGGTGGTGGCTGCATCATGTTATGGGTATGGTGGTGGCTGCATCATGTTATGGGTATGGTGGTGGCTGCATCATGTTATGGGTATGGTGGTGGCTGCATCATGTTATGGGTATGGTGGTGGCTGCATCATGTTATGGGTATGGTGGTGGCTGCATCATGTTATGGGTATGGTGGTGGCTGCATCATGTTATTATTGGTATGCTTGTCAAAGGGCAAGGATTACAAATATATTTTTTGTAAAAATAAATGGAATAGAGCTGAGCACAGTCCCAATCCTCGAGGAAAACCTGGTTCAGTCTGCTTTCCACCAGACACTGTGAGATGAATTCACCTTTCAGCAGGACAATAACCTAAAACACAAGGCCAAACATACACTGGAGTTGCTTACCATGAGGACAGTGAATGTTCAGTTTTGACCTAAATCAGCTTGAAAATATATACAGTGGGGAGAACAAGTATTTGATACACTGCCGATTTTGCAGGTTTTCCTACTTACAAAGCATGTAGAGGTCTGTAATTTTTATCATAGGTACACTTCAACTGTGAGAGACGGAATCTAAAACAAAAATCCAGAAAATCACATTGTATGATTTTTAAATAATTAATTTGCATTTTATTGCATGACATAAGTATTTGATCACCTACCAACCAGTAAGAATTCCGGCTCTCACAGACCTGCTAGTTTTTCTTTAAGAAGCCCTCCTGTTCTCCACTCATTACCTGTATTAACTGCACCTGTTTGAACTCGTTACCTGTATAAAAGACACCTGTCCACACACTCAATCAAACGGACTCCACACACTCAATCAAAGAGCTGTGTAAGGACATCAGGGATAAAATTGTAGACCTGCACAAGGCTGGGATGGGCTACAGGACAATAGGCAAGCAGCTTGGTGAGAAGGCAACAACTGTTGGCGCAATTATTAGAAAATGGAAGAAGTTCAAGATGACGGTCAATCTCCCTTGGTCTGGGGCACCATGCAAGATCTCACCTCGTGGGGCATCAATGATCATGAGGAAGGTGAGGGATCAGCCCAGAACTACACGGCAGGACCTGGTCAATGACCTGAAGAGAGCTGGGACCCCAGTCTCAAAGAAAACCATTAGTAACACACTGCGCCGTCATGGATTAAAATCCTGCAGCGCACGCAAGGTCCCCCTGCTCAAGCCAGCGCATGTCCAGGCCCGTCTGAAGTTTGCCAATGACCATCTGGATGATCCAGAGGAGGAATGGGAGAAGGTCATGTGGTCTGATGAGACAAAAATAGAGCTTTTTGGTCTAAACTCCACTCGCCGTGTTTGGAGGAAGAAGAAGGATGAGTACAACCCCAAGAACACCATCCCAACCGTGAAGCATGGAGGTGTCCCCTTTGCTGTCCCCTTTGCTTTTCTGCAAAGGGGACAGGACGACTGCACCGTATTGAGGGGAGGATGGATTGTGCCATGTATCGCGAGATCTTGGCCAACCTCCTTCCCTCAGTAAGAGCATTGAAGATGGGTCGTGGCTGGGTCTTCCAGCATAACAATGACCCGAAACACACAGCCAGGGCAACTAAGGAGTGGCTCCGTAAGAAGCATCTCAAGGTCCTGGAGTGGCCTAGCCAGTCTCCAGACCTGAACCCAATAGAAAATCTTTGGAGGGAGCTGAAAGTCCGTATTGCCCAGCGACAGCCCCGAAACCTGAAGGATCTGGATGGAGGAGTGGGCCAAAATCCCTGCTGCAGTGTGTGCAAACCTGGTCAAGAACTACAGGAAACGTATGATCTCTGTAATTGCAAACAAAGGTTTCTCTACCAAATATTAAGTTCTGCTTTTCTGATGTATCAAATACTTATGTCATGCAATAAAATGCAAATTAATTACTTAAAAATCATACAATGTGATTTTCTGGATTTTTGTTTTAGATTCTGTCACTCACAGTTGAAGAGTACCTATGATAAAAATTACAGACTTCTACATGCTTTGTAAGTGGGAAAACCTGCAAAATCGGCAGTGTATCAAATACTTGTTCTCCCCACTGTATGTCAAGACTTGAAAATGGCTGTCTAGCGATGATCAACAACCATGACAAGTCTTAGTTACAATGCATTAGTACTGCATCATCAAGTGTTATCAACTTCTTATACTTGTCTGTAATGTGTAGGTTGTTGTAATGTGTAGGTTGTTGTAATGTGTAGGTTGTTGTAATGTGTAGGTTGTTGTAATGTGTAGGTTGTTGTAATGTGTAGGTTGTTGTAATGTGTAGGTTGTTGATATGTGTAGGTTGTTGTAATGTTGTAGGTTGTTGTAATGTGTAGGTTGTTGTAATGTGTAGGTTGTTGTAATGTGTAGGTTGTTGTAATGTGTAGGTTGTTGTAATGTGTAGGTTGTTGTAATGTGTAGGTTGTTGTAATGTTGTAGGTTGTTGTAATGTTGTAGGTTGTTGTAATGTGTAGGTTGTTGTAATGTGTAGGTTGTTGTAATGTGTAGGTTGTTGTAATGTGTAGGTTGTTGTAATGTTGTAGGTTGTTGTAATGTTGTAGGTTGTTGTAATGTGTAGGTTGTTGTAATGTTGTAGGTTGTTGTAATGTTGTAGGTTGTTGTAATGTGTAGGTTGTTGTAATGTTGTAGGTTGTTGTAATGTGTAGGTTGTTGTAATGTGTAGGTTGTTGTAATGTGTAGGTTGTTGTAATGTTGTAGGTTGTTGTAATGTGTAGGTTGTTGATATGTGTAGGTTGTTGTAATGTTGTAGGTTGTTGTAATGTGTAGGTTGTTGTAATGTGTAGGTTGTTGTAATGTGTAGGTTGTTGTAATGTTGTAGGTTGTTGTAATGTGTAGGTTGTTGTAATGTGTAGGTTGTTGTAATGTGTAGGTTGTTGTAATGTGTAGGTTGTTGTAATGTTGTAGGTTGTTGTAATGTGTAGGTTGTTGTAATGTGTAGGTTGTTGTAATGTGTAGGTTGTTGTAATGTGTAGGTTGTTGTAATGTGTAGGTTGTTGATATGTGTAGGTTGTTGTAATGTGTAGGTTGTTGTAATGTGTAGGTTGTTGTAATGTGTAGGTTGTTGTAATGTTGTAGGTTGTTGTAATGTGTAGGTTGTTGTAATGTGTAGGTTGTTGTAATGTGTAGGTTGTTGTAATGTGTAGGTTGTTGTAATGTGTAGGTTGTTGATATGTGTAGGTTGTTGTAATGTGTAGGTTGTTGTAATGTGTAGGTTGTTGATATGTGTAGGTTGTTGATATGTGTAGGTTGTTGTAATGTGTAGGTTGTTGTAATGTGTAGGTTGTTGTAATGTGTAGGTTGTTGTAATGTGTAGGTTGTTGTAATGTGTAGGTTGTTGTAATGTGTAGGTTGTTGTAATGTGTAGGTTGTTGTAATGTGTAGGTTGTTGTAATGTTGTAGGTTGTTGTAATGTTGTAGGTTGTTGTAATGTGTAGGTTGTTGTAATGAGTAAAGTGGACCATAGGAGGCCTTCTATTGTCCGACATAGCAGCTGGTTAAAGAGATTAGGACCAGGATGATCAATTTGATCCCTGATCGGTTTTTACACGTGAGATCAGAAGATTCCTGTATCAGTAATTCCCGCAATTCCTTTTTCCTCTCTTTCGTTCCCAACAGGGATGAACGAGTCTTGGGAGTGTGCTGACTGGAGGCTACTGTATCAGAACATTAACTTGTCAGGTTTTGTCCCCGGCTTTATAGTCTTGAAATAGTAATTAACTCTCCTTTTTCCTGATCTCAAACAGTGGGCCGGGAGCTTTTCAAGCATGGCCATGTGTGATCGAGCCAGGGTCTAGGATATAGCCGTTAAATGGGACCCAGAGTTTCTCTGTGGTCGAGTCACGTGGTCAGAAAAAAATCTGGGCCCTAAGAGATTTATCTCATGGCCAAAAAACCTTGACTACTGCTCTTGAAGCTAGAGGTTCCTATCTCCCTCACTAACTTTAAGCATCAGCTGCTTATCGATCACTGCACCTGTATATAGCCCTTCTGTAAATAGCCCACCCTACTACCTCATCCCCATATTAATTTGTTTAACTTCCGCTCAATTTTGCACTCCAGTATCTCTATTTGCACATCATCATTTGCACATTCCATCATTCCAGTGTTAATGCTAATCTGTAATTAATTTCACCACTATGGTCTATTTATTGCCTTCCTAACCTTACTGCATTTTGCACTACATTTGCACTCTGTATATAGATTCTCTATTGTGTTATTGACTGTACGTTTGTTTATTCTCATGTGTAACTCTGTGTTGTTTTTTGTCGCACTGCTTGCTTTGTCTTGGCCAGGTCGCAGTTGTAAATGAGAACTTGTTCTCAACTGACCTACCTGGTTAAATAAAGGGGAAATAAATAAAATAAAAATAAAATTATAATGTGCATGGGGTTAGCAACAGATGCACTAATCTGTACATTACATTAATTGTCAGGAGAAGGTTTTGAGGGTTAACAGACACATACAGCACATATTAGCTAAAGATTAAGGGGATATGCATACATCTGCTCTGCAAGATATTATGTCCATTAACAAGCAGACCGCTGTTATTTTGACTGGTTATTTTTATATCACATACTTTAAAGTCCAATCCTTCCATCTCCATGTGGAACATTTGGAGTGCATCAGCATTATAAGCGTTTATAAATGTACATCTGTTGGCAGTCTCTTCCATTATAAGAAAAGATAACCAGATATGGCACTGATAGGGTAACAAGCGACACACCCACGGAGCAGACCAATAGAAGGAAAGTGGGGAGTGGGCTGTAAGGAAGGGAGAAACAACAGGCAAGCGTCAGCACAACCTAGACCTCATCTCAGTTAACCCAGAACTAAAAGCTTAGTTTACCTAGTCTGTCCATGAGAGATTAACCTAGGCCTGCATGCCCTATCTTGGAATGGTTAACTTGCAGAGGTGTGTTTGTGTGCGTGTGTGTGTGTGGACAGTGTGTGTGTGTGTGTGTGTGTGTGTGTGTGTGTGTGTGTGTGTGTGTGTGTGTGTGTGTGTGTGTGTGTGTGTGTGTGAGAGAGAGAGAGATGATTTACTGCAGTGAATAGGCTTGTATTCATTTTGTTTAGGGAATATGGTGCACTTATTTTGGCATGATTGAGATGGGTAATTTAGTAGTCCGGTGGATACTTTTATGCATGTATGAAATCTGAGAAGGGGGCCTATCTAGTGGACTATGTAAAATAATCCTGCTGTATCTGGGTCATTGGACCAGAGTGTTTCGCAACACCAATCTCTAGAGCGCCAATGACTCACTCACACACCCTCCAAGGCCGACATGCTGTAGCCTAGGCTCAGTCCATGCAGCTGTTCAGTCTGTGTATGTGTGTGTGGATCGGCACGATCGACCACATGTTCACCCTCACGTAGAGAATGCGCTCGCCATTCAGCAGCGGCATGGGGGACGTAAAATCTTTCCCCAGCAGTGCAGTTCAGAAAAGGCAAACACCATCCCTGCATCTATATTGCTGCTGTAGCCTATGTTATGCAATACATATAGGGGACTCCCCGCCCACACAAGCAATCTGCATACCAAGCTGCACATACAGTATGCATTTGTTAATTTCACCTCAAGAAAAGGAAAACTAGCAACACCTTAAAACGAGTGTAAACAGAGGCAGTGTGGACTGCATGTAGGCTACTGTGTCAGACACACAGCAAATCTCGTCCGACTCGTTTGGTCAAAACGCTGCAATGTTCTGTCAAAACGCGGATCAATAGTGGGGCGAGAATGAAGCTGTTACATACAGTAGCAACAGTGTTCATGTTGTAGAGGGGTATGGTATGACAATTAAAACACTGTAGGCTTAATACAAATAACAGTAGATCAAATATATGTATAATCATTTGGCTTGTCTTTCTCTATTCATTACATTAAAACATCACCAAATTCCTTATTGTAGCCTATGATAAACAAACATGTGAGCTGATTGAGTTACTGTATGAGAGTTCCCCTCCACCTCCGGGCTCCTGTAAACAAGTGCGATCTGTGGGACGTCTGTCTTGAAAACAGGGTTTGACCAATGAACACTGACATCTTTACCACATGGTTAACTTGTTTACTACAAGACCTCAAACCCTGACGAAAAGAGAGTTAACAAAACCCGGAATTGAGTGTCGTTCCTTCATAACACGACTTGACACCTACAGCTATATTTTCACACTAAAATGGTCCCACAGCCGCTTGTTCGATCTATTCCTTTAAGGCATCATGTTTAAGTGCGCGGTTGTTTGGGTCCAAGGGCAGTGCATGGCATTTACTGGAGAATGTTTTAGCAGAAGAAAAGCTCCAGTCCAATCCTGCCCCTGACTCCATATCGGGTTTGGATATGAACCAGCATACAACCCTTTTTCCAGGCACAGAAAATACCGTTTCAAGTTACAGCCGGTTAAAGCGAGCTTGAAGGAAGGGGGTGTGTTGAAAATTGGCAGAGGTAAGTGCACTGTACCCATTGAAACTTTGGGTTGTTTTTGTCAAAGAAAAGTGTTGTTTAGGGTGCAATTTTCACCGATGTTTGTCATCATGCTAGTATATTGCTTATGCATTGCATAATGATTTGATTGTAAGGGTATATTTTTCATTGTAAACATGAAAAAAAAAACCATGTTGATCTGATCGCTGCAAAATTAATTGGGGCTCATTTCTCATATGACCATGTTGATCAACTGTCGAGTGGCAAAGAATATTAGGAGGACGCAGTCAAAACATACACACTGTTTTCATTTGTGGGCCTTCAGTCATTCTTCAATGAAGCAATGCTGAGTAGTGCTGTATATGACATGTTTCATTAACATGACGGAGTTGCAGAATGTAGGCTAGGCTACTGTAAAAGTAATGTTTCGCATCCTAAAATATCTTGTGCGCATAGATCCTTTGTTACAATAACCTTGTTAATGAATTTATTCCTTTTAACTTCCAAGAGAATCATATTATTGTGTAACCTTTAAACATGCAAACAACATGTATACTAATTACAAATAAATTATGCATTATATTGAATAAAATATGTATATTTAAAGTGTTGTAGTGAGGATATTGCTGCAATAGGGATGAAATGGGGCTATTTTCATGGTATTTTTTTGCTGCAACACTATTGTTAATAAGCTCACCTAGAAGTTGTTTTGGTAAGGGAAATACACAATGGGCAGTTAGTGCGGACATGTGGTGTTATACCACTCTCTACCGATAGGGGATGGACACTCCTTCAGAGTGACGTTTTTGTAAGCATGTCGATGACATTGATTGACAACTTGAATAAAGCCTCCCATTCATCCCCTGGTCAACGTTATTAGGCTACATTGTTTTTACCGTGTTACTACATTAAGTAACAGTAAAGATGTGGATATATACACTGATGAGAATGATTTAACTTTTAAATGTTTATTTAACTAGGTGATGATGATGATAATAAATAAAGCTATGCATGTACATGCAACATCTCCTTTCCTCTCCTCTACTTTCTTAATATTAGTTTTTAAGTGGTTCAGTGGTCTAAGACGCTGCATCTCAGTGTTAGAGGAGTCACTACAGACAACCTGGTTCAGTGGTCTAAGACACTGCATCTCAGTGTTAGAGGAGTCACTACAGACAACCTGGTTCAGTGGTCTAAGACACTGCATCTCAGTGCTAGAGGAGTCACTACAAACAACCTGGTTCAGTGGTCTAAGACACTGCATCTCAGTGCTAGAGGAGTCACTACAGACAACCTGGTTCAGTGGTCTAAGACACTGTATCTCAGTGCTAGAGGAGTCACTACAGACAACCTGGTTCAGTGGTCTAAGACACTGCATCTCAGTGTTAGAGGAGTCACTACAGACAACCTGGTTCAGTGGTCTAAGACACTGCATCTCAGTGCTAGAGGAGTCACTACAGACAACCTGGTTCAGTGGTCTAAGACACTGCATCTCAGTGTTAGAGGAGTCACTACAGACAACCTGGTTCAGTGGTCTAAGACACTGCATCTCAGTACTAGAGGAGTCACTACAGACAACCTGGTTCAGTGGTCTAAGACACTGTATCTCAGTGCTAGAGGAGTCACTACAGACAACCTGGTTCAGTGGTCTAAGACACTGCATCTCAGTGTTAGAGGAGTCACTACAGACAACCTGGTTCAGTGGTCTAAGACACTGCATCTCAGTGCTAGAGGAGTCACTACAAACAACCTGGTTCAGTGGTCTAAGACACTGCATCTCAGTGCTAGAGGAGTCACTACAGACAACCTGGTTCAGTGGTCTAAGACACTGTATCTCAGTGCTAGAGGAGTCACTACAGACAACCTGGTTCAGTGGTCTAAGACACTGCATCTCAGTGTTAGAGGAGTCACTACAGACAACCTGGTTCAGTGGTCTAAGACACTGCATCTCAGTGCTAGAGGAGTCACTACAGACAACCTGGTTCAGTGGTCTAAGACACTGCATCTCAGTGTTAGAGGAGTCACTACAGACAACCTGGTTCAGTGGTCTAAGACACTGCATCTCAGTACTAGAGGAGTCACTACAGACAACCTGGTTCAGTGGTCTAAGACACTGTATCTCAGTGCTAGAGGAGTCACTACAGACAACCTGGTTCAGTGGTCTAAGACACTGCATCTCAGTGTTAGAGGAGTCACTACAGACAACCTGGTTCAGTGGTCTAAGACACTGCATCTCAGTGCTAGAGGAGTCACTACAGACAACCTGGTTCAGTGGTCTAAGACACGGCATCTCAGTGCTAGAGGAGTCACTACAGACAACCTGGTTCAGTGGTCTAAGACGCTGCATCTCAGTGCTAGAGGAGTCACTACAGACAACCTGGTTCAGTGGTCTAAGACGCTGCATCTCAGTGCTAGAGGAGTCACTACAGACAACCTGGTTCAGTGGTCTAAGACGCTGCATCTCAGTGCTAGAGGAGTCACTACAGACAACCTGGTTCAGTGGTCTAAGACGCTGCATCTCAGTGCTAGAGGAGTCACTGCAGACAACCTGGTTCAGTGGTCTAAGACGCTGCATCTCAGTGCTAGAGGAGTCACTGCAGACAACCTGGTTCAGTGGTCTAAGACACTGCATCTCAGTGCTAGAGGAGTCACTACAGACAACCTGGTTCAGTGGTCTAAGACGCTGCATCTCAGTGCTAGAGGAGTCACTACAGACAACCTGGTTCAGTGGTCTAAGACGCTGCATCTCAGTGCTAGAGGAGTCACTGCAGACAACCTGGTTCAGTGGTCTAAGACGCTGCATCTCAGTGCTAGAGGAGTCACTACAGACAACCTGGTTCAGTGGTCTAAGACGCTGCATCTCAGTGCTAGAGGAGTCACTACAGACAACCTGGTTCAGTGGTCTAAGACGCTGCATCTCAGTGCTAGAGGAGTCACTACAGACAACCTGGTTCAGTGGTCTAAGACACTGCATCTCAGTGCTAGAGGAGTCACTACAGACAACCTGGTTCAGTGGTCTAAGACACTGCATCTCAGTGCTAGAGGAGTCACTACAGACAACCTGGTTCAGTGGTCTAAGACACCATCTCAGTGCTAGAGGAGTCACTACAGACAACCTGGTTCAGTGGTCTAAGACACTGCATCTCAGTGCTAGAGGAGTCACTACAGACAACCTGGTTCAGTGGTCTAAGACACTTTATCTCAGTGCTAGAGGAGTCACTACAGACAACCTGGTTCAGTGGTCTAAGACACTGCATCTCAGTGCTAGAGGAGTCACTACAGACAACCTGGTTCAGTGGTCTAAGACACTGCATCTCAGTGCTAGAGGAGTCACTACAGACAACCTGGTTCAGTGGTCTAAGACACTGCATCTCAGTGCTAGAGGCGTCACTACAGACAACCTGGTTCAAATCCAGACTGTATCACAACCGGCCTTGATTGGGAGTCCCATAGGGCAGTGCACAATTGGTCCAGCGTCGTCCAAGTTTGGCTGGTGTAGGCCGTCATTGTAAATAAGATTTTTTTCTGAACTGACTTGCCTAGTTAAATAAAGGTTAATAAAAATAATTTTAAAAAAATTCAGGAAAGTAATGTTTTTTCTAATCAGTTTGCTCTGAAGAGTATGCCACTGTAGGTGACTGTATTGTCCATTACACAAACACACTTTGGAACACAGTTTTATATTCATATTTACCACTGTAGCAGTTCAAAACGGCATTGTAAAGAAATAGGAGAATCAGCAAATTATTTTATAATTTTATATTATTTAGAGCCAAAGTTAGGCTTTTGTTGCATTTAAGGCCATCTCTCATTCAGGGGGATTCAGAAGTACAAACGCTTTTTAGGATGTGTTTTTTTTCCTTGTATTCCTGGCAGTATGCCGTCTGTAACTGGCAGGTGGCTCCTGTATGCCACTTGTGGCATGTACAGTCGAGAGCTACTGTAACACAGAGGGCCAATGTTGTGCAATCAAGGAAATGCTTTTACAATCAGATCAGTTCACCCTTACACCAGTGAGTCAACCATTACTGGAATCAAGGAGGGGGTGGAGAGAGAAAAACTGACCGTAATTTGAGTTTTTTTTATGGCAGCCATACCTTCAGAGACGTCTCCTTCTCACCCTCATTCTCCCAGTCTCTCATTCTCCCAGTCTCTCATTCTCCAAGTCTCTCATTCTCCCAGTCTCTGAGAGTCTCATTCTCCCAGTCTCTGAGAGTCTCATTCTCCCAGTCTCTGAGAGTCTCATTCTCCCAGTCTCCCAGTCTCCCATTTGAGCTTTAATCTGACTTTCTACAGCGGGAAAATAATCCTGCAGCAACAGGAAATGTGGATTATAATTAATGCACATTTTTTGTAGGGGTTGATAAGCTTTTCATTAGGGGTCAAATCGAGTCTGAAATGTCAAAGTGGAATTGACAAAGCCTTTTTAAAACTCAAATACACTACAAGTGCTGTGCAGGAAAATTGTCAGCATCAAACCTCTAACCATGTGCTTACTGTAGTACCTCTACACATTGACTCAATACTGCTACTCCTTCTATATAGAGATTGGTTTTATTGTGTAACTATTTTCTTTTTTATTTAGCAAATATTTGTCTTACTTTTGACCTCTGCATTGTTGGGAATGGGCTTGTAAGTAAGCTTTTCACTGTTGTATTCGGCACATGTGACAAATACAGTTGATTTGATATTAATATCTGTACTGCTCAGTCTTCGGCTTCTCTTGTGGCGTTGCTTACATACGCACACACACACACACACACACACACACACACACACACACACACACACACACACACACCACACACACACACACACACACACACACACACACACACACACACACACACACACACACACACACACACACACACACACACACACACCACACACACCACACAAACACACACACACACACACACACACACACACACACACACACACACACACACACCACACACACCACACACACACACACACACACACACACACACACCACACACACACAACCACACACACACACACACACACACACACACAACCACACACACACACACACACACACACACACACACACACACACACACACACACCACACACACCACACAAACACACACACACACCACACACACCACACACACACACACACACATACAACCACACACACACACACACACACACACCACACACACACACACACACACACACACACACACACACACACACACACACACACACACACACACACACACACACACACACCACACACACACACACTCACACCACACACACACAACCACACACACGCACACACACAAAAACACTCCTCCTCTCTACCCCCATCCTGCACTCCACTCCACACTCCCCACCCCAAATCTTTCCCACCTGTAAATTATTCTTCTGTACTCTGTAGAAGGGATGACTCACTGTGTCTGTCTTGCTCTCTGGTATTGAGACTTGCATCAGTTATCATAATGACATCTAAATAGTGATTTTATTGACTACGTGAGACAGGAAGGGTGACTGGAGGTGTCGGTAATGATAATATGACCTACCAAATGTCGGAAATGATAATATGACCTACCAAATGTCGGGAATGATAATATGACCTACCAAATGTCGGAAATGATAATATGACCTACCAAATTTCGGAAATGATAATATGACCTACCAAATGTCGGGAATGATAATATGACCTACCAAATGTCGGAAATGATAATATGACCTACCAAATGTCGGGAATGATAATATGACCTACCAAATGTCGGAAATGATAATATGACCTACCAAATGTCGGAAATAATAATATGACCTACCAAATGTCGGGAATGATAATATGACCTACCAAATGTCGGAAATGATAATATGACCTACCAAATGTCGGAAATGATAATATGACCTACCAAATGTCGGGAATGAAAATATGACCTACCAAATGTTGGAAATGATAATATGACCTACCAAATGTCGGAAATGATAATATGACCTACCAAATGTCGGAAAATTATAATATGACCTACCAATTGTTGGAAATGATAATATGACCTACCAAATGTCGGAAATGATAATATGACCTACCAAATGTCGTAAATTATAATATGACCTACCAATTGTCGGAAATGATAATATGACCTACCAAATGTCGGAAATGATATTATGACCTTCCAAATGTCGGAAATGATAATATGACCTACCAAATGTCGGAAATGATAATATGACCTACCAAATGTCGAAAATGATATTATGACCTTCCAAATGTCGGAAATGATAATATGAACTACCAAATGTCGAAAATGATAATATGACCTACCAAATGTCGAAAAAGATAATATGACCTACCAAATGTCGGAAATTATAATTTGGCCTACCAAATGTCGGAAATTATAATATGACCTACCAAATGTCGGAAATGATAATATGAACTTCCAAATGTCGGAAATGATAATATGACCTACTAAATGTCGGAAATGATAATATGACCTACCAAGTGTCTGGAATGATAATATGACCTACCAAATGTCGGGAATGATAATATGGCCTACCAAATGTCGGAAATGATAATATGACCTACCAAATGTCGGAAATGATAATATGACCTACCAACTGTCGAAATGATCATATGGCCTAGCACATGTCGGAAATGATAATATGGCCTACCAAATGTCGGAAATGATAATATGACATACCAAATGTCGGAAATGATAATATGACCTACCAAATGGATACTATGACCTACCAAATGTCGAAAATTATAATATGACCTACCAAATGTCGAAAAAGATAATATGACCTACCAAATGTTGGTAATTATAATATGGCCTACCAAATGTCGGAAATTATAATATGACCTACCAAATGTTGGAAATGATATTATGACTTACCAAATGTTGGAAATGATAATATGACCTTCCAAATGTCGGAAATGATAATATGACCTACCAAATGTCGAAAATGATAATATGACCTACCAAATGTCAGAAGTGATAATATGACCTACCAAATGTCGGAAACGATAATATGGCCTACCAAATGTCGGTAAATATAATATGACCTAGCAAATGTCGGAAATGATAATATGACCTACCAAATGTCGGAAATTATAATATGACCTACCAAATGTCGGGAATGATAATATGACCTACCAAATGTCGGAAATGATAATATGACCTACCAAATGTCGGAAATGATAATATGACCTACCAAATGTCGGGAATGATAATATGACCTACCAAATGTCGGAAAAGATAATATGACCTACCAAATGTCGGAAATGATAATATGACCTACCAAGTGTCGGGAATGATAATATGACCTACCAAATGTCGGGAATGATAATATGGCCTACCAAATGTCGGAAATGATAATATGACCTACCAAATGTCGGAAATGATAATATGACCTACCAAATGTCGGAAATGATAATATGACCTACCAAATGTCAAAAATGATAATATGACCTACCAAATGTCGAAAAAAGATAATATGACCTACCAAATGTCAGAAATGATAATATGGCCTAGCAAATGTCGGAAATGATAATATGGCCTACCAAATATCGGAAATGATAATATGACATACCAAATGTCGGAAATTATAATATGACCTACCAAATGTCGGGAATGATAATATGACCTACCAAATGTCGGGAATGATAATATGGCCTACCAAATGTCGGAAATGATATGACCTACCAAATGTTGGAAATGATAATATGAACTACCAAATGTTGGAAATGATAATATGACCTACCAAATGTCGGAAATGATAATATGACCTACCAAATGTCAAAAATGATAATATGACCTACCAAATGTCGAAAAAAGATAATATGACCTACCAAATGTCAGAAATGATAATATGGCCTAGCAAATGTCGGAAATGATAATATGGCCTACCAAATATCGGAAATGATAATATGACATACCAAATGTCGGAAATTATAATATGACCTACCAAATGTTGGGAATGATAATATGACCTACCAAATGTCGGGAATGATAATATGGCCTACCAAATGTCGGAAATGATATGACCTACCAAATGTTGAAAATGATAATATGAACTACCAAATGTTGGAAATGATAATATGACCTACCAAATGTCGGAAATGATAATATGACCTACCAAGTGTCGGGAATGATAATATGACCTACCAAATGTTGGGAATGATAATATGGCCTACCAAATGTCGGAAATGATAATATGACCTACCAAATGTCGGAAATGATAATATGACCTACCAAATGTCGGAAATGATAATATGACCTACCAAATGTCGGAAATGATAATATGACCTACCAAGTGTCGGGAATGATAATATGACCTACCAAATGTCGGAAATGATAATATGACCTACCAAATGTCAAAAATGATAATATGACCTACCAAATGTCGAAAAAAGATAATATGACCTACCAAATGTCAGAAATTATAATATGGCCTAGCAAATGTCGGAAATGATAATATGGCCTACCAAATGTCGGAAATGATAATATGACATACCAAATGTCGGAAATTATAATATGACCTACCAAATGTCGGGAATGATAATATGACCTACCAAATGTCTTAAATTATAATATGACCTACCAATTGTCGGAAATGATAATATGACCTACCAAATGTCGGAAATGATATTATGACCTTCCAAATGTCGGAAATGATAATATGACCTACCAAATGTCGGAAATGATAATATGACCTACCAAATGTCGAAAATGATATTATGAACTTCCAAATGTCGGAAATGATAATATGAACTACCAAATGTCGAAAATGATAATATGACCTTCCAAATGTCGGAAATGATAAAATGACCTACCAAATGTCGGAAATGATAATTTGACCTACCAAATGTCGAAAATTATAATATGACCTACCAAATGTCGGAAATGATAATATGACCTACCAAATGTCGAAAATGATAATATGACCTACCAAATGTCGAAAAAGATAATATGACCTACCAAATGTCGGAAATTATAATATGGCCTACCAAATGTCGGGAATGATAATATGGCCTACCAAATGTCGGAAATGATAATATGACCTACCAAATGTCGGAAATGATAATATGACCTACCAACTGTCGAAATGATCATATGGCCTAGCACATGTCGGAAATGATAATATGGCCTACCAAATGTCGGAAATGATAATATGACATACCAAATGTCGGAAATGATAATATGACCTACCAAATGGATACTATGACCTACCAAATGTCGAAAATTATAATATGACCTACCAAATGTCGAAAAAGATAATATGACCTACCAAATGTCGAAAATGATAATATGACCTACCAAATGTTGGTAATTATAATATGGCCTACCAAATGTCGGAAATTATAATATGACCTACCAAATGTTGGAAATGATATTATGACCTACCAAATGTTGGAAATGATAATATGACCTTCCAAATGTCGGAAATGATAATATGACCTACCAAATGTCGAAAATGATAATATGACCTACCAAATGTCAGAAGTGATAATATGACCTACCAAATGTCGGAAACGATAATATGGCCTACCAAATGTCGGTAAATATAATATGACCTAGCAAATGTCGGAAATGATAATATGACCTACCAAATGTCGGAAATTATAATATGACCTACCAAATGTCGGGAATGATAATATGACCTACCAAATGTCGGAAATGATAATATGACCTACCAAATGTCGGAAATGATAATATGACCTACCAAATGTCGGGAATGATAATATGACCTACCAAATGTCAGAAAAGATAATATGACCTACCAAATGTCGGAAATGATAATATGACCTACCAAGTGTCGGGAATGATAATATGACCTACCAAATGTCGGGAATGATAATATGGCCTACCAAATGTCGGAAATGATAATATGACCTACCAAATGTCGGAAATGATAATATGACCTACCAAATGTCGGAAATGATAATATGACCTACCAAATGTCAAAAATGATAATATGACCTACCAAATGTCGAAAAAAGATAATATGACCTACCAAATGTCAGAAATGATAATATGGCCTAGCAAATGTCGGAAATGATAATATGGCCTACCAAATATCGGAAATGATAATATGACATACCAAATGTCGGAAATTATAATATGACCTACCAAATGTCGGGAATGATAATATGACCTACCAAATGTCGGGAATGATAATATGGCCTACCAAATGTCGGAAATGATATGACCTACCAAATGTTGGAAATGATAATATGAACTACCAAATGTTGGAAATGATAATATGACCTACCAAATGTCGGAAATGATAATATGCCCTACCAAGTGTCGGGAATGATAATATGACCTACCAAATGTCGGAAATGATAATATGACCTACCAAATGTCAAAAATGATAATATGACCTACCAAATGTCGAAAAAAGATAATATGACCTACCAAATGTCAGAAATTATAATATGGCCTAGCAAATGTCGGAAATGATAATATGGCCTACCAAATGTCGGAAATGATAATATGACCTACCAAATGTCGGAAATGATAATATGACCTACCAAATGTCGGAAATGATATTATGACCTTCCAAATGTCGGAAATGATAATATGACCTACCAAATGTCGGAAATGATAATATGACCTACCAAATGTCGAAAATGATATTATGACCTTCCAAATGTCGGAAATGATAATATGAACTACCAAATGTCGAAAATGATAATATGACCTTCCAAATGTCGGAAATGATAAAATGACCTACCAAATGTCGGAAATGATAATTTGACCTACCAAATGTCGAAAATTATAATATGACCTACCAAATGTCGGAAATGATAATATGACCTACCAAATGTCGAAAATGATAATATGACCTACCAAATGTCGAAAAAGATAATATGACCTACCAAATGTCGGAAATTATAATATGGCCTACCAAATGTTGGAAATGATAATATGACCTTCCAAATGTCGGAAATGATAATATGACCTACCAAATGTCGAAAATGATAATATGACCTACCAAATGTCAGAAGTGATAATATGACCTACCAAATGTCGGAAACGATAATATGGCCTACCAAATGTTGGTAAATATAATATGACCTAGCAAATGTCGGAAATGATAATATGACCTACCAAATTTCGGAAATTATAATATGACCTACCAAATGTCGGGAATGATAATATGACCTACCAAATGTCGGAAATGATAATATGACCTACCAAATGTCGGAAATGATAATATGACCTACCAAATGTCGGGAATGATAATATGACCTACCAAATGTCGGAAAAGATAATATGACCTACCAAATGTCGGAAATGATAATATGACTTACCAAGTGTCGGGAATGATAATATGACCTACCAAATGTCGGGTATGATAATATGGCCTACCAAATGTCGGAAATGATAATATGACCTACCAAATGTCGGAAATGATAATATGACCTACCAAATGTCGGAAATGATAATATGACCTACCAAATGTCAAAAATGATAATATGACCTACCAAATGTCGAAAAAAGATAATATGACCTACCAAATGTCAGAAATTATAATATGACCTACCAAATATCGGAAATGATAATATGACTTACCAAGTGTCGGGAATGATAATATGACCTACCAAATGTCGGGTATGATAATATGGCCTACCAAATGTCGGAAATGATAATATGACCTACCAAATGTCGGAAATGATAATATGGCCTACCAAATGTCGGAAATGATAATATGACCTACCAAATGTCGGAAATGATAATATGACCTACCAAATGTCGGGAATGATAATATGACCTACCAAATGTCTTAAATTATAATATGACCTACCAATTGTCGGAAATGATAATATGACCTACCAAATGTCGGAAATGATATTATGACCTTCCAAATGTCGGAAATGATAATATGACCTACCAAATGTCGGAAATGATAATATGACCTACCAAATGTCGAAAATGATATTATGAACTTCCAAATGTCGGAAATGATAATATGAACTACCAAATGTCGAAAATGATAATATGACCTTCCAAATGTCGGAAATGATAAAATGACCTACCAAATGTCGGAAATGATAATTTGACCTACCAAATGTCGAAAATTATAATATGACCTACCAAATGTCGGAAATGATAATATGACCTACCAAATGTCGAAAATGATAATATGACCTACCAAATGTCGAAAAAGATAATATGACCTACCAAATGTCGGAAATTATAATATGGCCTACCAAATGTCGGGAATGATAATATGGCCTACCAAATGTCGGAAATGATAATATGACCTACCAAATGTCGGAAATGATAATATGACCTACCAACTGTCGAAATGATCATATGGCCTAGCACATGTCGGAAATGATAATATGGCCTACCAAATGTCGGAAATGATAATATGACATACCAAATGTCGGAAATGATAATATGACCTACCAAATGGATACTATGACCTACCAAATGTCGAAAATTATAATATGACCTACCAAATGTCGAAAAAGATAATATGACCTACCAAATGTCGAAAATGATAATATGACCTACCAAATGTTGGTAATTATAATATGGCCTACCAAATGTCGGAAATTATAATATGACCTACCAAATGTTGGAAATGATATTATGACCTACCAAATGTTGGAAATGATAATATGACCTTCCAAATGTCGGAAATGATAATATGACCTACCAAATGTCGAAAATGATAATATGACCTACCAAATGTCAGAAGTGATAATATGACCTACCAAATGTCGGAAACGATAATATGGCCTACCAAATGTCGGTAAATATAATATGACCTAGCAAATGTCGGAAATGATAATATGACCTACCAAATGTCGGAAATTATAATATGACCTACCAAATGTCGGGAATGATAATATGACCTACCAAATGTCGGAAATGATAATATGACCTACCAAATGTCGGAAATGATAATATGACCTACCAAATGTCGGGAATGATAATATGACCTACCAAATGTCGGAAAAGATAATATGACCTACCAAATGTCGGAAATGATAATATGACCTACCAAGTGTTGGGAATGATAATATGACCTACCAAATGTCGGGAATGATAATATGGCCTACCAAATGTCGGAAATGATAATATGACCTACCAAATGTCGGAAATGATAATATGACCTACCAAATGTCGGAAATGATAATATGACCTACCAAATGTCAAAAATGATAATATGACCTACCAAATGTCGAAAAAAGATAATATGACCTACCAAATGTCAGAAATGATAATATGGCCTAGCAAATGTCGGAAATGATAATATGGCCTACCAAATATCGGAAATGATAATATGACATACCAAATGTCGGAAATTATAATATGACCTACCAAATGTCGGGAATGATAATATGACCTACCAAATGTCGGGAATGATAATATGGCCTACCAAATGTCGGA
This sequence comes from Thymallus thymallus, assembly GCA_023634145.1. Classification (NCBI taxonomy): domain Eukaryota; kingdom Metazoa; phylum Chordata; class Actinopteri; order Salmoniformes; family Salmonidae; genus Thymallus; species Thymallus thymallus. Next base: position 36,943,418 of record CM042405.1, read on the forward strand.
AATGATATGACCTACCAAATGTTGGAAATGATAATATGAACTACCAAATGTTGGAAATGATAATATGACCTACCAAATGTCGGAAATGATAATATGCCCTACCAAGTGTCGGGAATGATAATATGACCTACCAAATGTCGGAAATGATAATATGACCTACCAAATGTCAAAAATGATAATATGACCTACCAAATGTCGAAAAAAGATAATATGACCTACCAAATGTCAGAAATTATAATATGGCCTAGCAAATGTCGGAAATGATAATATGGCCTACCAAATGTCGGAAATGATAATATGACATACCAAATGTCGGAAATTATAATATGACCTACCAAATGTCGGGAATGATAATATGACCTACCAAATGTCTTAAATTATAATATGACCTACCAATTGTCGGAAATGATAATATGACCTACCAAATGTCGGAAATGATATTATGACCTTCCAAATGTCGGAAATGATAATATGACCTACCAAATGTCGGAAATGATAATATGACCTACCAAATGTCGAAAATGATATTATGACCTTCCAAATGTCGGAAATGATAATATGAACTACCAAATGTCGAAAATGATAATATGACCTTCCAAATGTCGGAAATGATAAAATGACCTACCAAATGTCGGAAATGATAATTTGACCTACCAAATGTCGAAAATTATAATATGACCTACCAAATGTCGGAAATGATAATATGACCTACCAAATGTCGAAAATGATAATATGACCTACCAAATGTCGAAAAAGATAATATGACCTACCAAATGTCGGAAATTATAATATGGCCTACCAAATGTTGGAAATGATAATATGACCTTCCAAATGTCGGAAATGATAATATGACCTACCAAATGTCGAAAATGATAATATGAATGATAATATGACCTACCAAATGTCGGGAATGATAATATGGCCTACCAAATGTCGGAAATGATATGACCTACCAAATGTTGGAAATGATAATATGAACTACCAAATGTTGGAAATGATAATATGACCTACCAAATGTCGGAAATGATAATATGACCTACCAAGTGTCGGGAATGATAATATGACCTACCAAATGTTGGGAATGATAATATGGCCTACCAAATGTCGGAAATGATAATATGACCTACCAAATGTCGGAAATGATAATATGACCTACCAAATGTCGGAAATGATAATATGACCTACCAAATGTCGGAAATGATAATATGACCTACCAAGTGTCGGGAATGATAATATGACCTACCAAATGTTGGAAATGATAATATGACCTACCAAATGTCAAAAATGATAATATGACCTACCAAATGTCGAAAAAAGATAATATGACCTACCAAATGTCAGAAATGATAATATGGCCTAGCAAATGTCGGAAATGATAATATGGCCTACCAAATGTCGGAAATGATAATATGGCCTACCAAATGTCGGAAATGATAATATGACATACCAAATGTCGGAAATGATAATATGACCTACCAAATGGATACTATGACCTACCAAATGTCGAAAATTATAATATGACCTACCAAATGTCGAAAAAGATAATATGACCTACCAAATGTCGAAAATGATAATATGACCTACCAAATGTTGGTAATTATAATATGGCCTACCAAATGTCGGAAATTATAATATGACCTACCAAATGTTGGAAATGATATTATGACCTTCCAAATGTCGGAAATGATAATATGACTTACCAAATGTCGGAAATGATAATTTGACCTACCAAATGTCGAAAATTATAATATGACCTACCAAATGTCGGAAATGATAATATGACCTACCAAATGTCGAAAAAGATAATATGACCTACCAAATGTCGGAAATTATAATATGGCCTACCAAATGTTGGAAATGATAATATGACCTTCCAAATGTCGGAAATGATAATATGACCTACCAAATGTCGAAAATGATAATATGACCTACCAAATGTCGGGAATGATAATATGACCTACCAAATGTCGGAAATGATAATATGACCTACCAAATGTCGGAAATGATAATATGACTTACCAAATGTCGAAAAAGATAATATGACCTACCAAATGTCGGAAATTATAATATGGCCTACCAAATGTTGGAAATGATAATATGACCTTCCAAATGTCGGAAATGATAATATGACCTACCAAATGTCGAAAATGATAATATGACCTACCAAATGTCGGGAATGATAATATGACCTACCAAATGTCGGAAATGATAATATGACCTACCAAATGTCGGAAATGATAATATGACCTACCAAATGTCGGGAATGATAATATGACCTACCAAATGTCGGAAAATATAATATGACCTACCAAATGTCGGAAATGATAATATGACCTACCAAGTGTCGGGAATGATAATATGAACTACCAAATGTCGGGAATGATAATATGGCCTACCAAATGTCGGAAATGATAATATGACCTACCAAATGTCGGAAATGATAATATGACCTACCAAATGTCGGAAATGATAATATGACCTACCAAATGTCAAAAATTATAATATGACCTACCAACTGTCGAAAAAAGATAATATGACCTACAAAATGTCAGAAATGATAATATGGCCTAGCAAATGTCGGAAATGATAATATGACATACCAAATGTCGGAAATTATAATATGACCTACCAAATGTCGGGAATGATAATGTGGCCTACCAAATGTCGGAAATGATATGACCTACCAAATGTTGGAAATGATAATATGAACTACCAAATGTTGGAAATGATAATATGACCTACCAAATGTCGGAAATGATAATATGACCTACCAAGTGTCGGGAATGATAATATGACCTACCAAATGTCGGGAATGATAATATGGCCTACCAAATGTCGGAAATGATAATATGACCTACCAAATGTCGGAAATGATAATATGACCTACCAAATGTCGGAAATGATAATATGACCTACCAAGTGTCGGAAATGATAATATGACCTACCAAGTGTCGGGAATGATAATATGACCTACCAAATGTCGGAAATGATAATATGACCTACCAAATGTCAAAAATGATAATATGACCTACCAAATGTCGAAAAAAGATAATATGACCTACCAAATGTCAGAAATGATAATATGGCCTAGCAAATGTCGGAAATGATAATATGGCCTACCAAATGTCGGAAATGATAATATGACATACCAAATGTCGGAAATGATAATATGACATACCAAATGTCGGGAATGATAATATGACCTACCAAATGTCGGGAATGATAATATGGCCTACCAAATGTCGGAAATGATAATATGACCTACCAAATGTTGGAAATGATAATATGACCTACCAAATGTTGGAAATGATATGACCTACCAAATGTCGGAAATGATAATATGACCTACCAAGTGTCGGGAATGATAATATGACCTACCAAATGTTGGGAATGATAATATGACCTACCAAATGTCGGAAAAGATAATATGACCTACCAAATGTCGGAAATGATAATATGACCTACCAAGTGTCGGGAATGATAATATGACCTACCAAATGTCGGGAATGATAATATGGCCTACCAAATGTCGGAAATGATAATATGACCTACCAAATGTCGGAAATTATAATATGACCTACCAAATGTCGGAAATTATAATATGACCTACCAAATGTCAAAAATGATAATATGACCTACCAAATGTCGAAAAAAGATAATATGACCTACCAAATGTCAGAAATGATAATATGGCCTAGCAAATGTCGGAAATGATAATATGACCTACCAAATGTCGGAAATGATAATATGACCTACCAAGTGTCGGAAATGATAATATGACCTACCAAGTGTCGGGAATGATAATATGACCTACCAAATGTCGGAAATGATAATATGACCTACCAAATGTCAAAAATGATAATATGACCTACCAAATGTCGAAAAAAGATAATATGACCTACCAAATGTCAGAAATGATAATATGGCCTAGCAAATGTCGGAAATGATAATATGGCCTACCAAATGTCGGAAATGATAATATGACATACCAAATGTCGGAAATTATAATATGACCTACCAAATGTCGGGAATGATAATATGACCTACCAAATATCGGGAATGATAATATGGCCTACCAAATGTCGGAAATGATAATATGACCTACCAAATGTTGGAAATGATAATATGACCTACCAAATGTTGGAAATGATATGACCTACCAAATGTCGGAAATGATAATATGACCTACCAAGTGTCGGGAATGATAATATGACCTACCAAATGTTGGGAATGATAATATGACCTACCAAATGTCGGAAAAGGTAATATGACATACCAAATGTCGGAAATGATAATATGACCTACCAAGTGTCGGGAATTATAATATGACCTACCAAATGTCAAAAATGATAATATGACCTACCAAATGTCGAAAAAAGATAATATGACCTACCAAATGTCAGAAATGATAATATGGCCTAGCAAATGTCGGGAATGATAATATGGCCTACCAAATGTCGGAAATGATAATATGACATACCAAATGTCGGAAATTATAATATGACCTACCAAATGTCGGGAATGATAATATGACCTACCAAATGTCGGGAATGATAATATGGCCTACCAAATGTCGGAAATGATATGACCTACCAAATGTTGGAAATGATAATATGAACTACCAAATGTTGGAAATGATAATATGACCTACCAAATGTCGGAAATGATAATATGACCTACCAAGTGTCGGAAATGATAATATGACCTACCAAATGTCGGGAATGATAATATGACCTACCAAATGTCGGAAATGATAATATGACCTATCAAATGTCGGAAATGATAATATGAACTACCAAATGTTGGAAATGATAATATGACCTACCAAATGTCGGAAATGATAATATGACCTACCAAGTGTCGGGAATGATAATATGACCTACCAAATGTCGGGAATGATAATATGACCTACCAAATGTCGGAAATGATAATATGACCTACCAAATGTCGGGAATGATAATATGACCTACCAAATGTCGGAAATGATAATATGACCTACCAAATGTTGGTAAATATAATATGACCTAGCAAATGTCGGGAATGATAATATGACCTACCAAATGTCGGAAATGATAATATGACCTACCAAATGTAGCCCGTATGGACATTGTTTTTTTGCGAACATTTCTATATGCCGTGTCGCATTATTCTAATAGTCTGCCTTTTGGGGCGTTCCTGCATGTGGGCCTCCCTGGAGTATCCCGTTGGTTCCTTCATAAAGGCCCCCTCTCAATCATCCCATTGGTTCCTGCATGAACCCCCCCAAATGGCAGACAATCTTTGGAATGTGTCCTTCACATTCAACAGTGTCCTTCGCTCCCGCCTGCTGAACACCTTCCCTCACCGTCATTAACAGAACAGCGGGAAAACAGTGCCCGACAAGCGGGGGCGAAGGACACTGTCTACCGGCCAACCCTGCCTCCCGCTAGCTACTCTGGTGCACAACGGGATGCGGGGGCGATAAAATGTGGTAGCAAAATAGTTAGCTTACTAGTTAGTGACACCATGTGCTAGCTAGTTTGCTAGTTAGCTAGCACACAGTGTCGCCCCAGCCCCCCACATGTTGTGTACTGGAGTCCTCCTAGGATTAACTAGCTAAACAGTGCCCGACAGGCAGGTGGGAAGAACACTGGACACATTCAAGCAGATCATTTTGTCAAGACGTTGACCAATGTTGGTCACCGCCATTCAAAGTGTGCTGCATTATGGGTTGATAGCTAGCGAGATAGATAGATAGATAGATAGATAGATAGATAGATAGATAGATAGATAGATAGATAGATAGATAGATAGATAGATAGATAGATAGATAGATAGATACTTTATTGATCCCCGAGGGGAAATTTCTTCGTCAAGCAGCCACGAAAAAACACAGGGCAGGTGCAAAATGCCAGAACGAAAATACACAAAAGACAGATACACGATACATGATACATAGAGTGGCAGTATGAAAAAGTATAGAAATACAAGATGTCTGGAGTGCAAAAATGCTATAAAGAGACATTGTATAGTATGGGTGGATGGCTGAATATGTACACAATACATTGTTACAGAGTGTTTTTTAAATGTTGCAATAAATACAATGTATACAATATCTATAGCAATATATACAATGTTTCCGACTTGCGACTACATGTTGACTGCATGAACAAAAATGATGTGATCAAAGGTAATGCAGTTTTTTAGGAAGTCGCCTTCAAGTTGCTGAAGTTGTTTTTCACGTCTGCATTGTGGGAAGCACTATTTGTCAACCAATCATTAGGGTGTTTTTGGTTGACCCACGAGAATGTGGCCAAAGATGTGACTGGAACAGGAACCGACATTTCTAAAGTGATATTTGACCAATTCATTGAACACACACGCCATGTTTTCATTTTGTGAGCGTGGGATATGGGGGATATAGAGAAGCTTATTTCTAAATGTATAAAGATTGTTTTGAAATAAACAATAGCAGCTATGTTGACGCTGCCACGTTGAGTTAATCTGAGCCTTGCTGTTGGAAAACCATTACAGACATTTGGATGCCGTAGATGTCCTCCCCGACTTCACTCGCCAACTTTTGTCTACGGGCTTAAACAACACATGCATCTGGACAGATACTACTATGTCAATGAAGGCGACTTTATAGGTCTTTGAAGCGTGAAATGCAATAGCAAATGGAGCATAATGATTTTCTCTGTTATATAATGTATTGAAAGCAGATGGTCTATTTCTAAGGGCTGGATTCAGTCCGTATCGTAGAAGTATTGCAGAAGATGTTTCTCCAATCTTGTTTCTTCTCTTTCAGCTGTACTCTCTCTCACTCTTTGCCATTGTCCCAGAGAACCAAACCTCAATAGATCTTCTGAGTCTACAGACAAAGCGTTACTCCCAACCATGTTACCCAAGACTCGTCTGGGGAAGCGTTCCCCCCTAGGGGCGTTGGTGTGTACCTCTTGTCCCTCCATGGAGAGCACACTGGAGACAGGGGGCCACGGTGACCCTGAGGGGGGCATGGGGAGCCCAACCATGGGACCACCAGGGCCCCAGCATCTCAGCAGGTTCAACTACAAACTACACCCTGGACAGAAGGTGAGAGAGAGGGGAGACGGGGAGGGTTGGGGAGAGAAGGAGGAGGGAGAGAGAGGGTGAGAAGGGTGAGGAGAGAAGAGAGGGAGGGAGAAAAAGTGGAATGCACTGTTCTTATGTAACATTTCATAACTATTACAGATGTTGGCCAATTTAAGAATCCTGCAGCAACAGGGAATTATTATTATTATTATTAATATGATTAATTTGTAAGGGTTTATACATTTTTCATAAGGGAAAAAATGTCAAGTGGAAATAACAATATTCAGAAGCCTAAATCTCAAATACACTACAAGTTTTCAATTTTCCTCAATTGCAGGAAAGTTCTCCTGCAACAGGGTGATCATATTAAGATCCAACATCTGTATCTATCACCCATGTGGTCTCAGATTGAGAGAAAACAGACAATCTGTCTGTCTTTCACTATCTTTCCCTCGTTTTCAGTGTTGATGTAAATCTGTATCTCTTGGCCTTCATCCTATCTCTTCTCATCTCATCTGTCACTCCTCCCTCAGGTGAACAGGCTGGGCAGCAGTCCTCTGTCACTCTGTCACTCTGTCACTCTGTGCTGTTTGATGGCCACATTGACTGGCAGAGTACCTCAAGGCATCACTCTCTCTCTCTCTCTTTATCTCTGTCTTGCTCTGCCTTTCACACCACTCTCCCCCTAGCTTAACACTAAATCTGACCTGTTGTTTTTGACTTGTCGTTTTACGTTTATCACTCTCTCTCTCTGTCTGTCTCTCGCTTTGCCTCTCTCTGTCTCTGACCCTTGCTCCCTCCCTCCCTCTCCCTCCCCGATTTAACACATCACTGTCTCTAAACCCTCCCTCCCTCCTCAGGTGTATGTGTTGTGTGGAGGGCATGAGTGCACAGGGGTGGTGGAGCATCACAACCATGTGGATAATGAGGTGGCCATCCTGCTGCCTGCTCTGGGAGAGCATGTCCTGAGGAAACTACAGGACATCTGGACCTCCCCCACTGTCCCTCCTCAACCTTCTACTGCAACACAGAGCACAGGCAGACCACACAAAGTATCCTCCTGCATCGATGTGCCCAATGTGCCGAGGAGGTAAGGGTAGTCTAATGTAGTGTGGGGAGGTGAGGGTTGTATAATGTAGTGTGTGGAGGTGAGGGTAGTGTGGGGAGGTGAGGGTAGTATAATGTAGTGTGGGGAGGTGAGGGTAGTATAATGTAGTGTGGGGAGGTGAGGGTAGTATAATGTAGTGTGGGGAGGTGAGGGTAGTATAATGTAGTGTGGGGAGGTGAGGGTAGTATAATGTAGTGTGGGAGGTGAGGGTAGTATAATGTAGTGTGGGGAGGTGAGGGTAGTATAATGTAGTGTGGGGAGGTGAGGGTAGTATAATGTAGTGTGGGGAGGTGAGGGTAGTGTGGGGAGGTGAGGGTAGTATAATGTAGTGTGGGGAGGTGAGGGTAGTATAATGTAGTGTGGGGAGGTGAGGGTAGTATAATGTAGTGTGGGGAGGTGAGGGTAGTATAATGTAGTGTGGGGAGGTGAGGGTAGTGTGGGGAGGTGAGGGTAGTATAATGTAGTGTGGGGAGGTGAGGGTAGTATAATGTAGTGTGGGAGGTGAGGGTAGTATAATGTAGTGTGGGAGGTGAGGGTAGTCTAATGTAGTGTGGGCGGTGAGGGTAGTGTGGGGAGGTGAGGGTAGTATAATGTAGTGTGGGGAGGTGAGGGTAGTATAATGTAGTGTGGGAGGTGAGGGTAGTATAATGTAGTGTGGGAGGTGAGGGTAGTGTGGGGAGGTGAGGGTAGTATAATGTAGTGTGGGAAGGTGAGGGTAGTATAATGTAGTGTGGGGAGGTGAGGGTAGTATAATGTAGTGTGGGAGGTGAGGGTAGTGTGGGGAGGTGAGGGTAGTATAATGTAGTGTGGGGAGGTGAGGGTAGTATAATGTAGTGTGGGGAGGTGAGGGTAGTATAATGTAGTGTGGGGAGGTGAGGGTAGTATAATGTAGTGTGGGAGGTGAGGGTAGTATAATGTAGTGTGGGAGGTGAGGGTAGTCTAATGTAGTGTGGGGAGGTGAGGGTAGTCTAATGTAGTGTGGGGAGGTGAGGGTAGTATAATGTAGTGTGGGGAGGTGAGGGTAGTATAATGTAGTGTGGGAGGTGAGGGTAGTGTGGGGAGGTGAGGGTAGTATAATGTAGTGTGGGAGGTGAGGGTAGTGTGGGGAGGTGAGGGTAGTATAATGTAGTGTGGGAGGTGAGGGTAGTATAATGTAGTGTGGGAGGTGAGGGTAGTGTGGGGAGGTGAGGGTAGTATAATGTAGTGTGGGGAGGTGAGGGTAGTATAATGTAGTGTGGGGAGGTGAGGGTAGTCTAATGTAGTGTGGGAGGTGAGGGTAGTGTGGGGAGGTGAGGGTAGTATAATGTAGTGTGGGAGGTGAGGGTAGTATAATGTAGTGTGGGAGGTGAGGGTAGTGTGGGGAGGTGAGGGTAGTATAATGTAGTGTGGGGAGGTGAGGGTAGTATAATGTAGTGTGGGGAGGTGAGGGTAGTGTGGGGAGGTGAGGGTAGTATAATGTAGTGTGGGGAGGTGAGGGTAGTATAATGTAGTGTGGGAGGTGAGGGTAGTATAATGTAGTGTGGGAGGTGAGGGTAGTCTAATGTAGTGTGGGAGGTGAGGGTAGTGTGGGGAGGTGAGGGTAGTATAATGTAGTGTGGGGAGGTGAGGGTAGTATAATGTAGTGTGGGAGGTGAGGGTAGTATAATGTAGTGTGGGAGGTGAGGGTAGTGTGGGGAGGTGAGGGTAGTATAATGTAGTGTGGGGAGGTGAGGGTAGTATAATGTAGTGTGGGGAGGTGAGGGTAGTATAATGTAGTGTGGGAGGTGAGGGTAGTGTGGGGAGGTGAGGGTAGTATAATGTAGTGTGGGAGGTGAGGGTAGTATAATGTAGTGTGGGAGGTGAGGGTAGTGTGGGGAGGTGAGGGTAGTATAATGTAGTGTGGGGAGGTGAGGGTAGTATAATGTAGTGTGGGAGGTGAGGGTAGTGTGGGGAGGTGAGGGTAGTATAATGTAGTGTGGGAGGTGAGGGTAGTGTGGGGAGGTGAGGGTAGTATAATGTAGTGTGGGAGGTGAGGGTAGTATAATGTAGTGTGGGAGGTGAGGGTAGTGTGGGGAGGTGAGGGTAGTATAATGTAGTGTGGGGAGGTGAGGGTAGTATAATGTAGTGTGGGGAGGTGAGGGTAGTCTAATGTAGTGTGGGAGGTGAGAGTAGTGTGGGGAGGTGAGGGTAGTATAATGTAGTGTGGGAAGGTGAGGGTAGTATAATGTAGTGTGGGAGGTGAGGGTAGTGTGGGGAGGTGAGGGTAGTATAATGTAGTGTGGGGAGGTGAGGGTAGTATAATGTAGTGTGGGGAGGTGAGGGTAGTATAATGTAGTGTGGGGAGGTGAGGGTAGTATAATGTAGTGTGGGAGGTGAGGGTAGTATAATGTAGTGTGGGGAGGTGAGGGTAGTATAATGTAGTGTGGGGAGGTGAGGGTAGTATAATGTAGTGTGGGGAGGTGAGGGTAGTATAATGTAGTGTGGGGAGGTGAGGGTAGTATAATGTAGTGTGGGGAGGTGAGGGTAGTATAATGTAGTGTGGGAGGTGAGGGTAGTATAATGTAGTGTGGGGAGGTGAGGGTAGTATAATGTAGTGTGGGGAGGTGAGGGTAGTATAATGTAGTGTGGGGAGGTGAGGGTAGTATAATGTAGTGTGGGGAGGTGAGGGTAGTATAATGTAGTGTGGGGAGGTGAGGGTAGTATAATGTAGTGTGGGGAGGTGAGGGTAGTATAATGTAGTGTGGGGAGGTGAGGGTAGTGTGGGGAGGTGAGGGTAGTATAATGTAGTGTGGGGAGGTGAGGGTAGTATAATGTAGTGTGGGAGGTGAGGGTAGTATAATGTAGTGTGGGGAGGTGAGGGTAGTATAATGTAGTGTGGGGAGGTGAGGGTAGTATAATGTAGTGTGGGGAGGTGAGGGTAGTATAATGTAGTGTGGGAGGTGAGGGTAGTATAATGTATTGTGGGAGGTGAGGGTAGTAGTGTGGGAGGTGAGGGTAGTATAATGTAGTGTGGGGAGGTGAGGGTAGTATAATGTAGTGTGGGAGGTGAGGGTAGTATAATGTAGTGTGGGGAGGTGAGGGTAGTATAATGTAGTGTGGGGGAGTATAATGTAGTGTGGGGAGGTGAGGGTAGTATAATGTAGTGTGGGGAGGTGAGGGTAGTATAATGTAGTGTGTGGAGGTGAGGGTAGTATAATGTAGTGTGGGGAGGTGAGGGTAGTATAATGTAGTGTGGGGAGGTGAGGGTAGTATAATGTAGTGTGGGAGGTGAGGGTAGTATAATGTAGTGTGGGGAGGTGAGGGTAGTATAATGTAGTGTGGGGAGGTGAGGGTAGTATAATGTAGTGTGGGGAGGTGAGGGTAGTATAATGTAGTGTGGGGAGGTGAGGGTAGTATAATGTAGTGTGGGGAGGTGAGGGTAGTATAATGTAGTGTGGGAGGTGAGGGTAGTATAATGTAGTGTGGGGAGGTGAGGGTAGTATAATGTAGTGTGGGGAGGTGAGGGTAGTATAATGTAGTGTGGGGAGGTGAGGGTAGTATAATGTAGTGT